>VZRH01006490.1:633598-699964 GCA_013397555.1 Urocynchramus pylzowi
GCTGTGGCTCGGCCGCCTGTGCTTCGCGGTGGTGTTGCCGCGCCCCCGGGTCCAGGGACATCTTTGCGCTGGCCCGGGGACTGGGAGAGGCTTCCTTGGGCCGACAGCACAGTGGCCGAGGTGAAGCGAGGCTTGGTTACTCCGTAATGAGCCAGCTGGCGGTGGGAGCTGGGAAGTCTGGGTTTAAGTAAAAGGCGCTTTGGAGTGCTATGAGGAGACGGTCGAACAAGTACAGACCGAGAGATGCTGTCAGTGAGGAAGATGGTTTCAGCTGTTAGAGAGTAAAATCTGTCTTTGTAGATTAGTCTTGTGATGAGGACCGAGAGGAGCTGTAATATACGGGAACTGATTTTGGTTTTAATCACTTTTTTTCTCCAGGAAGTGTCAGAGTGATTTTTAATTACACTAACCAAGTGTCCACAAAGTTACTATAATGACAAGAGAGGCTTTCTGTAATTGATTATCAATGCAGATTGTACAACAGCTCATCTAAACTGATGAAAAGTTTATTTTCATCAAGTAAAACTGTGTTGCATTGTTGGCATTATGTAATGTAAAATATGAAACTATGCAAGTATGGTCCATTTTATAGTTCGCTGGGTGGGGGGGCCTTGTCTTTACAGGTCTGTGAGTCAAGTGTGTGTGGAAAAGTCACTAATTTTCAGAAGTAATACCCCTTATTCTACAGACATCATTTCTGATCCTGGTGGACGAGATCCACTGTTCTGTGTGCAGTTGGATGACTGTAAGCAATCTTTCTTTTCACATATTTTATTCATAGATTGCCTCTGCTTAGGGAATATTTTTTTTGAACTATACATTGTAATTGTTGCTAATTATTTTGACTGTTACAGTATCGGAGAGACCATAGTGAATCAGGGTCTGATCACCAAAGACAAAGAAAAAGATTATTGCACTATTAATAAGGGTAGGGTTTCTGGCTGAGCACAAATAAGACTTTATCAATTGCTTATGTATCTGAGATAACTCACATAGTTGGTTGCACGTAGAGCAGCAGATAAGGGTTAACGTTTAAAGTATCCCACTATTATAATTTTCAGAAAGTGTTTTCTTATTGTGTCTTGGATTCTTTATTATATATTCTTATTTTCATCCTTTCTTCTCTGCTGCTGGTGATTTTTTTCACTAGCAATCATATATCCTGTAGGATATGCCATTAACATTATTTTCTCTTTTTGCTTTTCACGTTGTACTTCATTTGAGAGATTCAATGTCCAGTTCCTGGCATTCAGTGCAATTGCTGTGGCCTCACATTTGAACACTTACCATTTTCTCTTTTGAGTTATTTGTCTGGGAATTGCGACCCACAGTTCCATCTGCTTCTGACCTACATCTTTTAGTATTTTAGGCTGGGAGGGGTTCAGGAGATTAACAGGTACAACAGCTAGTCAAAACAAGGTTAGCTTTTTATTATCTTGTCCTGCTTTCAGCTCTTTACAGATTTTGTCTGAGTGTTTTGCATACAGGTAAGAACAAAGAAATTATAAGAGCTTCATAATATATAGTATGATAGGTAGTAGCGCTAGAACTTTACCCATTCCAATTTTCAGTAGATCTCACCGTGAAGATGAATTTAGATAAGGGTTTAACCACAGCTTAAAGTGCTGTCAGGGTCTGGGGCTTTTTAGCCTGTAACTTGGAATCTAAATTTTACCCTTTTCCCACACCACTTATAATATCCTAAAAGTAAGATTAAAAGGATTCTGAATTTTTAATGTTATGCACAGAAAAAAAACATCTGTGTCCAGATTGATGGCACCAGATTTTTTTAGTCATTTGATATTTGGGCCTTGTATCTGTCACATGATTAGGCCTGCTGAAGAGGCCTAAACATTTGACTGCATGTGTATGTTGGTTGTAGCACACCTGGGAACAGAATTCACTGTTCACACAGCCTTTTCTGTGCTTGTTGTTAGAAGAACATATGGGGAAGACTTTATTTGGGATCACCTGAAGGATCATAACGTTTTCTGGTAGAAACAGCCTTCTCCCTAGTGGCTTTTCCCATGGAAATACAGGAACACATATATTTTATTCAACTGGTTGTGGCAGCAGCTTTTCCAGGATGGTGATGAGCTACCATTGCCAGAGATATAATCAAGCCCTAATGGATTATTGTGGCCGGTGAAAGTGATGCACAGATTGACTTCACCTCATTGAAACCATTGCTAGCAGATTAAATTTTATTTTGCCTTTTCCTACAAGATTAAATAGCCTTTAGTATCTAAACTTAAACAGTTTGAATATCTTAAGTTTTGTTGCAGAAGGTATTTCCTTCCACTTTTCAGGTATATTTTGCGTTATGTAATGTTGTTAACCTGTGGTAGCAAGTATTCAGTTTTGATAATTTAAGAGTATGTGATGAACTGGATCCCAAATCAATTAAATGGCTGTGAGTAGCGCAACTGCAAATGTCTTCTTTTTCAGTCTAATGATGATACCCTCAAGTGATTATTAAGCAAGCTGCTGTGCTCACCTATTTTTGTGAACCTTGTAGGAGCTTAATATTTCTTTGAATTTTATCTCCCTGAAAGATTTGACTGCTTAATTAATAGTGTATTTGGATATTAAAAAGCTTTTGTTTCTGCTAGTTGTGCTGTACCTTTGAGCATCCGCTCTGTCCTTGAACAGCAGAATTGCAATTGAGAGCTTAAGGTCCTTTTTTTATTGTTCTTTTTTTTCCCCCAAAACCTACTGGATTACGTAAATTCTTTTTGGTACTACTGTAATTGAGAATACTGCCGCTTGTTCCTGTTGTCAGTAAAATATCTAATCCTTGAATCTTCTAAGATGCTTTATTTGAATGCATTGAAAAGTTATTCGTATTAGGATGAGTCTATGTAGCATGCCTTTAATAATTTGCCATTTTATAACTGCTTTAGCAGTAATAAATTAATACATCATAGTATCATAACCATACCATTGAATACCACCAGGTCAGGAAGGTATCACTGTAGGATACCGATAGAAAGTCTGGGTTTTTTAAGGATGCCTATTGTCTATTCATACTTACCTTGAGTTTTACCAGTTACCAGTTTTACTTAATTATTCTGAATCCATTTAATGTTGCTTTTATGGGTAATTAAATTTGTAATTCAAATTTCATGTGTGTATAATATGAGCACCTCACGTAAATTACAGCACATATTAAGATAGCTGTTAAGGAGTCTCATGTTTTTTGGAAAGCCACTTTGTGTATCAATATTTGTTTCCCATTAACTGTACTTATGATATCATCCTGTTTTGTAGATCATATTATCCTATTATAAGTGTTATTATGGATTAATTAATATAAGGCACCAACTAGCTTACAATTACTAAAGTTACTCCTTTTAAAAATATTGGCACAGTATTTATTCTTGTCTTTTCTAGTAACTTAATATTGGTGGATTTATTTTTTTTTTCTCTTTTCAAACTCTAGCAAAGCTGAACTATTTTCAACAGCCACAGGATATCAAAGAATCTGATTTTGTGGAGTTCTTAGAGAAGTATGGCAGGCACTCTTTCTTAGCACCATCACAAGTTCAGCCATCATTCTCTGCTTTTTACCGTGTGAGTTGAAAGAAAATAGCAATCAATTTGCACATATGCTTTTACTAAACCTGTCTGTGATGATGTCTAATGAGAACAGATTGAAAGATTTTTTATTTTGTACCTAGAAGCCATATTATTACAGGATCATAGCATATCCTGAGTTGGATGGGACCCACAAGGATCATCGAGTCCATGTGCTGGCCCTGCACAGGACACCCCAGCAATCCTACCCTGTGCCTGAGAGTGTTGTCCAAATGCTTCTTGGGCTCTGTCAGCCTCGGGACTGTGACCATTCCCTGAGGAGCCTGTTCAGGGTCCAACCACCCTCTGGGGAAGAACCTTTTCCTGATATCCAGCCTGAGCCTCCTCTGGCACACTTCCAGCAGTTTCTTTGAGTCCTGTCCCTTGTCACTGAGAGCAGAGGTCAGTGTCTGCCCCTTGGGAGGCAGCTGCAGAGTGCAATGAGATCTCCCCTCAGTCTCTTCCAGGCTCAACAAGCCAAGTGACTTTAGCCCTTCCTTGTATTCCTTCCCCTGGAGACCCTTCACCATCTTTGTAGCATTCTTTTGGATGCCCTCCAACAGCTTTATGGCTTATGTTGTGGCACCCAAAAGTGCCCTCAGGGCTCAAGGCGAGGCCATACCAGCATGCAGAGCAGAGTGGTAGCAGCTGATGATGCTGAGCCAGAGGCACTCCAGGACACAGATGGCTCTCCTGGTTACCAGAGCACATTATTGAACTGTTTATCTCTCAGTAATTTCCATTATTATATATAATATAATATTGTATATTTGTGTATAAAGTATTTGTGGTCAGTTGCCTTGTATTTAAGAGGTTGGACAACCTTTTAGACAAAACTGGGTGTACACAAAGAAGTCTAGGTATGTCTCTTGCCCTTGGCATTAGTATTCCGCTGTAACTTTGTGGTTTCTCCAAATTCTCTTTTCAGGCTGGTGATCCAATCCTCATCTACTTTGATTCGTCATCTGTATTGAGCATGCTTAGACAGCCAGTAAAAATGGGAGCCAGTGGACTTTGTGTTGATGGAAATCCTGCTGGTTAGTAAAGGGGGAAGAATATCTTAGGGTGGTTTGCTTCTGTTTTATCTGTTGTCATGTCTTAACTCACCCAGGCTTCCTGGACAGTAAGAGCACAAGTTGTACTCGGATTTTTGCCAACTTGAGCAAGAGCTGCATGACTGACCCTGCCCTGAATGCTGCTTCCTACTACCGTGACTTCACTGTGCTAAAGGTGCTTTTCAGATTTCTTGCTTTTGTTCAAAATCTTAGTTGTTTGACTTTGCATTGCCTTCCACTGGGACTTCAGATAACTGTAAAACTGAAGGTCATCTGGTATATCATTGCTGATCTCCCAGTTGCTGAGGCCTTCTTGCTGGGAAGCTGTAGTAACCGCTCTCTAGCCAGAGAGAGCAACAGGAACAGCTTTCCCAGGCGTTGTCCTAGGGAAGGCTGTAAGAAGATCAGAGAAAGAATGATAAACAATTCTTATCTTCACTTGCTGCACCTGGTGTTGTGAATATGTGGAATGTATTACGAAGATTTGTTTATCAAAGGGTGGTTTTTTAATTGGCCAATGGTGATAGTGTTTAGATTCAAGGACCAATTAAGAAAACCTGTATCAGACTGTCAGTAAGGACGATGAGTTTCTTAATAAGTACACTATAATAAAGTGATTGATCAGCCTTCTAGATCAATCTAGTCAGTGCTAATTATCACCACGTTGGGGATGCTGTGCTACGACAGGAAACCTGTTAAAAATGTCATGACTGGTGGTAATCCTTTAATTCAAACTACTTTCCAATAAATTTCTGTTATTAGCAAATTCTTCATTGATACTTCATAGTTCTAATGGCCTATCTAAAATTCTCTCACATTTTAAACAGATTGTTTATCAAAGTATTCCTGTCTGTTCCATTGGCTTGATCAACCAAGCAATATGTGTTCTCAGTAAAGAAATAGGGTGGTTTTTTTTACATAAAGTGTTATCTCTAAAATCATACTGATGGCCCCTTATTAATATTAGCTCTATTTAGGCCATATCAATTTCTCTACTATTTATCCTGACAATAAATTCAAAGTGACCAGTTTATTGTTCTGGGTTCATCCCACTGGTTTTGCTGAGTGCCTATATGAAAATGTCTCCTCTCACCTTGTAGAGTTTTTCTGGTTTTCCACGAGGAAACAACATTGTAAATAGGAGTACTTATTAAGGCTGATGACTCAGTTTACCCTCGTACTGGAAATCTAAATGTACTTAACTAGTAGAGTATAGTCAATATAATATTCAGGTTCTTTTGTAATGATTTTATGGCTTTAGTCATAAACACAGCAATTTTCTTCACTTTTTATTGGTATTGTAAAACGGTTTGCTTATTTTTCCCAGGTCCCAATTAATGACACTGTTATGCCATCCGTGAAGGTCAGTCTCTGTTGCCAATGAAAAGAATTTCTGGTTCTGAAGGGAAAATGGGAATGTGCTGTGTCTGAGACAAGATTTTTCTTGACAAAACTAGACCATTATAGAAAAAAAGGACGTAAGTAAGGATGTATTTTTGAATGAATGGACATAGATAGGACTAAAGTCAGAGAGGTAGCTTATTTTGCTGGGAAACGATTGGGGGGCTGGAGCAGTGTGATGTGCCCCTCAGATCACAGCAAGGAGATAAATCTGACTTGGATGGAAAAGCAGTGAAAAAGAGTAAAAAGTGCACTCTCCTTTTAAACAGTTACTAATTGTTAGTATGTTTACTGTTCCAGCTAAATGTCACTGCAGTCTCACCACCTGGAGCTCCCCACATGAATGACAATACATGCACCAATGTTGTTTCTGAGGTATGTGAATCTTCTTTCCTTTTTGAACCGCTTACCACAAGCTTAAAGCTATTGCCCTATTACCTTACTCTGTCTCCTATTAATTCTCTTAATTGGACTTTCAGGTGATCTATGAGATAGAATATAGTGGCACAAGTGGGATTCAGAGTGTTTCTGTCCAGTTCAGAGTCAGCAACATCTCTGTGAACTCCAGATCCTCTCTGCAGCAGCACTTCACCATGCACTTCTGGGTTAGTATCCCCTTCCTCCCTGAAATTTTACCACATTTGTAGTCTGTAGCTTGTGATTCATTTTTGTACAGAAGACACCTGGAGAAGTTAGAGCAGTTTCACTGTGGTATAGTAGTAACAGAACCCTGGGGTGCAGATGATTGAAGAGGGGAGGCATTTCTGGTCTCAAATAAAGCATGCTAGTAGAAAAATCCAGGCTCAGCACAAGCATGCATTCTTTCATTGCACAAATTTCAGGGAGATGATACTATTTTTGCTCTTGGTTTGGTGGTTTGGCTTTAGGTGTTTTTTGTTTGTTTGGGGGTTTTTGGTGGTTGTTTTTGAGGGTGGGATTGTGTGGTTTTTTGTTTGGTTGGTTTGGTTTTGGGCTTTTTGGCACTGTTTTGTTTTGTTTAGGGTTTGTTTTAGGTTTTTTGTGGGGGTTGTTTTATTTTTGTTTTGTTGGGGGATTTGGGTTTGGTTTTTTGGGGGGGCGGTTGTTTTTTGTTTTTATTTGTTTGTTTGTTGAGGTAGAAGGGAAGAGGATAAGTCAGCAGCATGGCCTTGCGAAGGAAAGGGTTGAAGCTAGGACTGTATTTGGCATGTTTAGTGTTTGTGAAAGAAGTTACTGAATTTATTCCAGGTGCTTAACTTTGCTTGTGCAGCAGGAAAGAAAGTTACTTTGAAGAGGGTAGAAATCTGGGATATACTAATGTGTGTTAAGTTCACATAAATCATGTCTCATGGAGGCAACTTAAAATTGGATAAGTGATGACCTCAGGGTTGCTAAGTGTGCAATGCAACTTTGTTGAAGTTATGCCCAGAGTGCCATACAACCACTTAGAAGAAGAATGGTCCACTAAGAATCAGGGTCAAGGCAGGGTTTGTTCTGCAGTTCTTCTGTAGAATTGCCCTACTGATCTATTCACTTCCTTGGAGACAAATGTTGAGCAATAGCAATTCATTGTATTGAGAGCTTTCCTGGTATTATCCACATTTCAGGATACTGACATTTAGTTTTTTACCTCCTGGACTGCAAATGAAATTGGCCAGGTAAGAAAGAGTCCTTGGAAACAAATAGTTTTAAGCAATATATAATAATCTGTCATTCAAAAAACAGCTTACATTTACATTTTTGAGAACGCAAATTTGATCTTTGGAGATGAATGATTGTCATTGGTGCTGATATTTTCCTCTTTTTCTGTTTCTTCCTTTTGTCTCTTTGTAGACCAGGACTCTTGCTCATATGCTGCCTAGAAGTGGAAACCCTGGCTATATCACTGGAGCACCACTGTTGATTGCAAACAGTGGTGCCATGCAACATGTATCCTTTTTCTGCTATGAGTTTTTGTTTATCACTGGGTTGTTTTTTTTTTTGATTTCTGTTACTGCACTGTCTGAACTTTTATAGTGCCTTAGTAGGGATAAGGAGGAATATGGGGTGAGTGGATTTTTAAATACAAGATGAGTGTTGTATGTTGTCTGTTTTATACCTTTGTTTGGCTTCTTGATGTGCAGTCTGTCAGATGAGCATATTAAGGAGTGAAAGTGATGGAAGTTGTTCACAATTCCTCAGACACACAGTACAATTTGGAAGGAATATGAGAACAGGCTGCAAAATCAGGTAACAGCACACTGCAGTCATCTTTTCTAACAGTTGGAAGTTGTGGACTCAGCATGTTTTTCTGTAGTCTCTCATGTACTGCTGTGGAGCCTAGGTCCTTCCCTGAGGTCACCAATGTGTCTCTACAGATCTTTCACATACTCTTAAGAGAACTTGAATATAGGAAAGATGGTGAACTGTTAGAACAAGCTGAACATTGTGAAGGTCTTCTGGGGCATTTAGAGGTTCTAGTCTGGCAACATGTCTTGGGCAAGAGTAGAGTTGAGGAGTGAATCTTAAAAAGTGGTTGTTTTGATGATTTAGATCATTCTTTTGACAGGGCAAGTGTAGGACCACTGATGTGATAAGGTGGCTGAAGAGCTGTCAGCTTTCCTTATCATTGTCCCTGCCATATTTTTCTCCTTTCTCATTGCTGAGAGGATTGAAACTGCATCTGTTTAATACCAATACTTGTTGACTCATTATAAGAGCAGAAGAAATACTTACTGCAAAGAAAGGATGTTGATAGTGGTTTGGGCTTTTTTTTTTTTTTTTTGTCCTGGAACTCACTTTCTTAAAGGTGTTCTTTTCTCATTTCCAGCCTATCCCCAATACTGAAAGACAGTAACTGTAGTTACATACAGCAGAAGTTATACAAGGCTTTTCAGGGGATGAACAGAACAGAAGACTTTGCTATAACTGGCAGTGCTCATTCAACCCAGGCAGAAGAGTGGATGACCATTCTGATTCAGAACTGCAGTGTGCAGGTAATATAAATGCAAAAAGACCATCTGTAAATGTTTTTCCTTTCATATCTTTGTATTGTTGCGGGGGGGGGTATCTGTACTTTTTTTGTATAATGATCCTATGACTCCCAGGGGTCATATGTGAAAGCTGTCATTATGGTTCATATTATTAGAGTACTTAACAAAAAAACTCAAACCCAACAAACCCTGACAGATTTCCTATCTCTTGAATCCTGTTCCTGCTATATAAATGGGCAAAGAGTTAAATACTGAATCCAGTGTTATATAGTTTTCTGACAGCCTTTTGGAACTGATAGTAGCTGGCTACTTCCTATTAATTATTATTCTAATCCTTTCTGCTTTTCCAGAATAGGGAATATTTTTGTAGGGATATTTATATCCTATTACATTGCCTAATAAGGTTAAAGTTTGTGAGCCAATTGTATTGTAATAATTGTTAATCTGTGGGGGGATGGCTAAATGGAATGTGAAATCCAATAGGTAAAGCTGAGACAAATTCTAATTGGAACTGAGATGACAATGAGATGGACATAGCTCCAGAATGGGTGGTTGACATGACCAGAAGTTACAGAGATAGTGCTGAAGTGATGGATTCAGGTTCTGTGACCTGTATTATCCAAAGTATTAGGCTTTGGCCTTAATGGTCCTTTATCACTTTTAAAATACTATATTAAATTGATTAGCATATGTTTTATTTTCAGGCTGTGAATTGCACTTCCTGTTGTATGGTTCCTGTGACCCTGGAGATACAGATATTGTGGACTAAAGTGGGCCTCCTATCCAACCCACAAGCTCAAGTACTGGGTACACGGCACTTTTATCAGTGTCAGCCCTTCAAGGTATGGAATAAAAACCCTCACTCACATACAGAGGTAATTAAAGGGGATTTACAGGTTATTTAAGAACCAAGGAATCAAATGGTCTTGAAACTAAGTTGAGATTCATTGAATTTGAGCAGTTGTCTGGCTGCAATGGTAGCCTTCTATAGAGGAAGGTTGTTTTGTGGTCTTTTCAGTACTGTCCGCACTCAGTTGTATAATTGGAAAAGATACCTTCTTTTCAACCCTGAACCACTTTCTGCCACTTAAGGACTCAATCTTTAAACTTTCAGTTATGGTTGGTATAAAGTTGTAGTTACAAACATCCCAGTAACTCTGTGTTTAATATTTAGTTGTCTCTTAAAGCTTTGATACAGGTTTGAGTTTAGTAATATGTCATGACTCCACAGAATGCTGATAATCTGTGCAAGAAGATATTTCTTTTCCTCTAGAGCTTCTGAAATCACCAACAGGTAGCTGAGGAAGTGACTAATGCTGATGGCAGCATATTTGGAGAATTGGGGAGGAAGGCTGTAAGCCAGAAAGAGGGTATTCAAGGCCAGATTGGACGGAGTTCTGAACTACCTGATCTAGCTGAAGGCATCCTTGCTCATCATAGAAGGCTTGAACTAGCTGACCTTTAAAGGTCCCTTCCAGCCCAGACCATTCTGTGATTTTGTGATGTCAGCTAACGTGACCACAGGGGACAATGAGCACTCTTTTTAAAGTATGTGTCAGTGGATCCCATTGTCCTTTTTTTTTGTTTTGGTTTGGTTTTTTGGGGTTTTTTTGGTTGTTTAGTGGTTTTTTTGTTTGTTTTTTGGGTTTGTTTGGGTTTTTTTTGATATCACGGTCTTTTGGGCAGCAGAAACATTTCAAGGCTTACACTTCTCTGTAAGGGCTTTAGGGAAAGCAGCTAACACCCACCCAGGCATCTTCATGACTGTGAGGAAGGTATCGTGTGGTCTGTTAACATTCTTTGAACTTCTGACTCAGTCTAAATGAGACTTTACACTTGTTTGAATGCATCTCGTGGTACCCTTTTGTTCTCCCTTCTTGCAAAATTCATTAAGAGAAGAAGATAGGAAGATGTTAACCATGTAAAACTCATATTGCCCTGAGGCAAAGTGACACCCCCACCCCATAAAAATATTTTTTAAATCACCTGTTACATGGCTTCATTAACAAAACTTCTGTCTGAGGAAGAAGACTTGCATTCCTAGTAAAAGTGTAGGGTGCAAATCCCTCAGGATTAGCTAATCAAGAAGAATGAGATTCACATTTGATTTACTTGAGCAACTGATGCTAATTACTTTAGACCTTTAGGTTATATTGCAAAGCTAGTTATAAGAAAGCAAGTTTCTGGCAGCAAAAAAACCCCATGCCAGTACTGACTAAAATCAGTACTGACTAAAATCAGTGACATCATAAATCCACAAATTAGGATTTTATAAAAGATTTTAGGAAAGGACCAACTTGCTGTATAGCTAGCAGTTATGAAGTGCAACTATTTGTGAGCATACTAGGCTGCACATTACTTTCAAATTATGCCACTTCCCAGCTTTAGCCTGCAGATTGTCTATCTGAGAACTATCCTTTAGTTCCTTTAATATTCTTTAGAGAAACCTTTTTTTATTTAGACAACACTGTGTCACTGGAAAGTTGCCTAAGTAACTGACCAGAAAACAGAGAACCCAGGGAAGACATCCCTATTCCCACACCAATCTGCAATATCTGATCACAGTTACGTTTGGACTTGATAAAAATACAGGACATTTTAAAATGATGTAGAGTTCTACAAGAGCATGCTGGAATTTGCTGATGGTTACCTTCTCCCAGCTGTTCAGGAGGAATTGTGTATGGAGTTTTTTTCCTTGGACTAATCTCTCTGATTTTAAGGCAGTTTTTGAAGGTCCAGACACTTAAATCAATCATCTTGAGGCTTCTTGTTGACTAGGGCAACTTGGCCTATTTTTGAGTGTGTTTACTCATTGATAGGAGAATTTATATCCATCAGAAGTGTTGGGGAAAATCTACTTGTAACTGCTCGGCAGTGATGAGCTGTGATCAAGGACTGAGCTGGCATGGAGGGCAAGAAGGTGTTAAACTGGCTGGAAGCAGGAACATTAGGACACCTTGCAAGTGAGCAAAGTTTCCAGGTGATGAGAGAAGAAATAGCCTCAGCATTGTCTTGTAGGGACAATGGGAACTGCTCAGGGGCGACCTTTGGGCAGCAGAGCAGGCCTGGGGGATGGACCCACAGCTGGCTGAAGTGCCCCATGGTCATGCTCTCAGGACTGGTGCTGCAGATGCAAAGGTGCACAAGGAATCTGCTCATGATGCTTCTTTGCACACTCCATGTAGAACCAAGACTGTACTCAATGCATTGTTCACTTGTTTTTGTTTTTTTTTTTATTTAAGCACAAAAGTATTTTTTAATTTGCCTTGAGGGATGTTGCAAAAATTTCCCAATAGGAGTAGCAGTATTTTTTTGTTAAGAGTCATGAACTCTATCTTGCAAATTTTTTGAATGCTTCCTGCAGAATTTTGCTCTAAAGGCAATCTTTGAAATTCTTCTCAGGGAAGTGATTGAGGTGGTAATTTCACAGGTTGGCTTAAACCAGTGCAAGCACAGAAGGCGTGCTGCCAGTAAATGCCCTCTCAATGTTAGCATGCAGAGCTGGGAAATGGGGCAGGGAGTGAGGTTGCTCTTTTGGCAGCAGCATGGTCTTAAATCAGCCCAAGGTAGCCATGAAACTCCATGTAGTTCAAAGAGCTAGTGTATTAGTTTTCTTGCAGCATTCCGTTAAAACAGAGAACTGAGGCCATAAAGGTTCAGTCCCCTGTGTGATACTCACTGATCTGTCTCCTTCCTGAAACAACATCCTAAAATGTGAGCAATAAATTGATATTGTAGTGGGTCCCTGCTTTAGTTTATTGACATTTATTGATAAGATTGCATCTTGTGGCAGTTCTTTCTGGTAGCAAGCACTTGTCCAAAGAGCCAGCTGATCTTTTATAAAAAATAAAGCTAGCTTGCATCTGTTCTTATTACTAACTAGCTGGTATGTCTTTCCTCTGAGTAGAAGGCTTACTGTAGCAGAGCTTGAATCACTGCTGCCATTTTGGAGATCTCTAGCATATGATGCACAGTAGCTACTGATCTTTACTACACCCTCAATTTACCTGCTAAATATCAATTTTGGGGAAGAGGTCTTACTCCTCTGAAAACTTAGGATACTTAACTCTTACCATCCCAAAGTCATCATGCTTGCTGGTCATCTACAGTGAGTCCCCATTAGAAAATTGAGGAGGGGTATGCCTTCTGTATTAAGACTGCTAAACTTTTCTTGCTTCCCTTGTTGCAGTTTCTAAACGTGAGCATGGTACCTGTGACAACTGTCGTTACCTTCACTGACATGACGGATTGGCCAGAACCTCCACGAGGCCAGCCCCAAATGCACTGGAAACTCCCATTTGACATCTTTTTCCCATTCAAGGTAGCCCTGAATGTAGAAAGAACTTACAGAGGTGATCTGGCTGGGTATTTATTGTTGATTCTAATAATGTCTAGTATTTTCTGCTTTTGAAATAGATGGAGCCTGTATTTAAAGTGTGGTGAGTGAATTGATGTATTCAGGATATGACCCAGATGATGAACTTTTGTCATCAGGTTTTTACACCATTTCTGTGATATCTGTGTGCCTTCTGTTCTTGGATTAAGCTATGTGGGCTGCTTGTCCTCTCATGTTCCTGTTCTCTATATGTGAACCATCAGTGAACATCACTGCAGTGACACGCTTGAGAAATTTAGAGATCCAGGGACGTTGCATTAATGAGGGACAAGGAAGAGAATGTTAGAACTATTATTCCATGTCCCCAGAAACCAAGAATGCTAAACCAAGGAATATGTAGAGAGAAGCAAAGTTCAGTCAAAGCATTTTGGAGCTGCTTTCAGTTGGAGAAGTATCTGATTTTAGAGCTGCTTTCCTGTTGGAGAAGCATTTGATTTTTCTATATGGAACTAACTGAACATTTAAAATAAAGGAGCTCTCCCAGGTGTCCTGAATTCTTATTTTGTGAGTAGACGTGTGTGCCAGTCACCCCCTAACCTGTCCTTGTTAGATGATGACAACCTCACCTCTGTGACATTATTTGAATCTTGCTTTTCTGTGTCTTTTCAAATACAGATATTCAATTGAAATTTTTATGGTTTAGTCATTTTTTTACATTAGCAACACTGTTGCACAGAGCAAAGTAATTGTAAATGCTCTGAAATACAGTTGAATTTTAGTGGTTTGTTGAAACATCTTCCTTCCTGATCTTTTTTTTTTCCCCCTGGAAGAAATGGGCCTGAATAGAGTTTTTCCTAGATAAGAAACATTCTCTTTTTCTAGATAGGAACTGAACTGAAAATGATAACTACTGAAATTCTAGTAGCACATCAGAGAGACTTGTGAATAGTTCTGAAGCTAAAACATTGAATATTTTTGGAAAATTTGTATTTGTATTATGAGACTGAAGCTTGCTGCAGTACCTTACCTCTGGCTCAGTTTCTAGGAACAGGAAATAAGTTTATTGTTTTTGAAGTTAAAGGTGGTCTGATTATCTAGGCTGCCCTCTACCATCACACAGGAAATCGCCTTAATTGTGCCAGGAAGCTGTTGGATGAAAGTATATTTTTTTAGCAAAAGATTTTATTATTTGTCTTCTTCAGATGATGGAAAAATCTGCCCCATCTGATGCCAAGTGCTCCAATGGAATCAATAAGGGCCAAACATTTCAGAGCCTAGTTTTAATATAATGTATTTGTTGCTGTTGTACCTATATTGCACATAGCAACTCTGTTGCTTCTCCTCATTACAAATTTAAAAAAGAATGCAAAAATAAACTGAAAAACTAGTAACTAGTCAGAATATCAAAGGAGATTACACAAATAAAACAAAACTACAACCCATCTAAAAGCTTTTGCGTTAATGTCACATATTTATCTTTGTCATTTTTTGCATGTTTTATTAGCTGGGAACAAATTCTGTGCAAGTGTCTGCAGTGTCCATTGATTCCTATTCTGGGGCAGCCCAACCAAGCTGGTGAGAACATTTGAACTGTGTGTATTCCAGTATTACACAGGACTGTACCGCTACACAGTACAGCAACAGTCTTTGATTTTGAGATAGATGTGGCTTCTCAGATATGCCTGTAATACCTTTGAAAAGCTTTTCTCAGAACACATTTGTTGTGTCCCTAATTTGTGGAATCCAGGAAATTAATTTAGAGGTGACAGTAATTGAATTACAAAGGGTTAGCTGGAGAAACTTCCCAAATGTAACATGTCATTGCTAAATGTGTTGGGATAGGGCTTGAATGAAAAGGATCGGGCATCCGTGTTTTCTGCGTTAGTGAGGTAATTCACTTAGGTATAACCACAGAGATACTGTTCACTCTGTGGGCTGCAAATACAATGAAATGCTGTAAGAATGCATCACCTTATATGCTGTAATTATCTGCCATAATTATCTAACCTCCAACATGTCCTATTTTTTAGCTCATGTTTGTCTCCTTTCACATTTTGTCATAGCAAGAAATAAGAGCTAGAAAGAGCCTTGTTCATATTCTGGTCCAGCCTGAATTAAGGCATATTCAATTTCTAGCCATGACATGACAGCAGTGTTTGTGGTTTTAGAATCTGCAGTTTCCTATGGCAGTGCATTTTCGTGTAGCCTGTGTTGCAATTCAGTATCAGGCAACGTTATGACACTGTCACACAGAAGGCAGACTCATCTATCAGATGTACAGGAATGGAGTGTTTGTACTCCATGTCAAAGGGCTGAGACAAAACTCTTTAATTTCTCTGCTGCCAGCATTCTAGCTAGAGCCATCTTTCCAACATCTCCCTTTTTTTGAGGCAGTAGGTCTGTTTTTACACTGTCCGAGTGAAGGCGATCTTTACTACGTAATTTTTAAAGTCCGTCCCAAACATAACCCTCGTTTCTTTGGAAGACATAATTTTAAATTTCGAAGCAGGAGCAATTGTAGAAGCCGGGGGCGGGGCGGGGCCGGAAGCGACGGGAGGCGGCGGTGACTGAGGCAGCGGGCAGCCGGGCCGCGCCGTGCAGAGCCAGGCGGGTGAGTGGGGACATGCCGTGCCGAGCCGAACCGAGCCAGGGTGGGCAGCGCCGAGCTGAGCTGCCCACAGCGGCCTCGGCCGTGCCCGGAGCGGAGAAGTGGGCTGGGCTACGGGCGCGGGGTTGCGGCTCGGCTCGATCCGGCCCGCCGGGCGGAGGTGGCAGAGGGAGCGCGGGGGTTCCTTCGCGGAGGGGCGGTCCCGTGCTGGGTTGTGCCCGCCGTTCGTTGGTGCTGCCCGTTCCCCTTCCGCGTGGAGAACCGGGAGCGGCTGCCGTATCGCTCGTGATAGAAGGTTGAGGGTTCTGGAGAGAAAGAAATGAGCACAGCCTTAGAACTGCCGGGATGCACCGCTCACCGCGGGTCGCTCGGACCCCCAGACTCTCCAGAGCTGCACAGATTCGGGGTCGCTTTTTCTCGGCGGTCTCAGTGCATTACTGCTGCGGGGAGTTACCGGCAGTGTGAAATTGCAGTTTGATCCCCTGCGAGCACCAGACGAACTGGTAAGAGCTGCACGGGCCTCATCTATCCGGAGATCTGTGAGGGCAGAGCTGTTGTTCCTCTAGAAGTTTCTTTTTCCTTGCCGGTCTCTTGTGCCTACTTACAGGATTTCTCCATGCCAAAAGAAAGTATTTAAACCCTCCTGACACTTGCATGACAGCTAACAGTCACTCCCTAGGTTTTGACCCGACTTTGTGATAAGCCTGTGTTCTTCACATACTGTTTCTTCACAGTAGACAGAACAGGATCAGATTAGAGGTTTTTTTTAAAGTAACCTGATAGCTCTCTGGAAAGAGTAACCAAACTCTAGATAATGAAGACTAAGCAAAGCTTGCATGGTTTACCAGAATTATTTGACAACTGTTTCTATATTATGAAGTAAAGAGTTTTATTTTTTCAAATGAAAAATAACTCAAATATTTCCATACACTTATAAAAATTTTCCACATGTTTATGCCTGTGCTGATGCTGTACCCTAAAAGTGATGCATACTTGGAGTGTTTACCTTCTTCCTCTTCCCAGATTTGCTCTTGAGGATACTGAGAAAAAATTTACAAAGGGTTAAAATAAACTTCTATTCTTTTCTGCTCTGTAGTAAAGTATTTATGTTTAGTCACTTCAGAAACAATACGACTTGTTCCATGTTTGTGTCAGTGAATATTTGTTGTGTATTTGTTGTGAATATTTGTTGTGTAATATTTGTTGTGACTGCTTTGCTGATTTATTTTTTTGCTGTATTTCCTTGCTCTTCTAAGCTACTGTTTTGTCACTATTGTCATAAAAATTGTGTTCAGTAGCAAAGCATCTTTCAGGCTTAGCTTCAGTAACTCTTTAGCTGTTCTTATTACGTGTTGTGCTACTAGGAATACAAATGCAATGGTATTTTTATGGTTTTCTGCAGCATCTGGGGAAGAAAACATCTGAGAGTCACTGTGCATGATTCTCTGAAAAGTCAGTTCAAGATACAGTGGGAAAAAAAAAAAGTAAATAGAATAGTAGAAATTATCACTTAAGGAATTAAATGGAGAATAAAAGACCATATTATGCCAGTATATTAATCCTTTCTTCGTCCAAATTTGAGTACTCTGTTCTCTACTGCCATTCCGGACTCTCCCTTGGCTAGCATGCGGCACTGTTTTTGGGCTAATCAAGGAGGTGGAGGAAGAGCAGTGGAGATCATTACATAGGTATGAAATAGCCTTAATACATGGAAAGCAAGAGCATCCTATGCTGATGTCTTAGTGGCAGTGTAGTCTAAGGAATTGCTGTGCTTCTCTCTTTCTGGTGCTAATATTCACTTGTATAGATGGGTGGGTCAGTTAGTCTCTATCCAGAATATTACCATGATCAAGCTGTCTTGCTTGGGGACAGGAATTGCAGCTTTGATCAGAAGGGGTGGCAAAACTGGTGCACGTCTGGCGCTAGAATTGTTCAGGGACAACTCAAGCACGACAGCAGACTGAGGAATGAGGAGGTAGGTGCACTGCAGGTCTGTAAAATCATCAGTGGTATGAAGGTGAATAACCCCAGTCTCCACAAAGCTAGTAACTAGGAAAGTATTCAACTAGTTGTGATTGGTTTCTTGTCCTACCCATGTACTTTATCTGGGCATCTGACATACTGCTGTTCTACCTGTGAGTTTTGTTTTATTTTATTTGTTTACCTAAGTGACATCTGGCAATTGTACAACCTTGATTTGATGGACGTAGGAAAACAGGAACAGAACTGGGATGCTAGTTGCATCATCTTTATCTTAATAGCTGGTGCAAACTGATGTTTTGCTGTTCAGTGCTCAAAACAGGTGGTAGAAGAAAGTAGCAAGATTTCATTGAGGCAAGAGTAAAGAGATGTTAGGAAGAAGGAAATGCTTGAAAGATGCTAATTAATCCTATCTTGAGGTTTATTAGTGGTTTAATCATGCTTGATTAAATTAACCTGTCCTTATGTTACTCACTTAGAAAGTTTGATTAAAGCAGATACTCAGTGTGATTTTTTTTCCCTCTTTTTTTGTCTTTTTAATTAGCCGAGGAATAAAATATTTGCACAGAGATGTACTTGTGTTTCTTGCAATTACGTCTGGGATGCAGGTGGGTGGACTGAAGCATGTGTGCCTACACATATGGTTATTACCATATATTTATATGTATATAATATAATATACATATATATACTATCCATCAGGATAGTTCCATGCTTTTTCTTGAAGATGGAGCTGTCTTTAGGATTACTGAAGGTTCACTACCTTTGACTGTCTGAAACTGCAGTTTTGCATTGCTCACTTCTTAGTATGCTTGTGAAGTACACTAAGGTAAGTAAGTAACTGCTGACCACATAGGAAATCTATGATTCCCTGCCACTAACAGGGGTCCTTCCATAAAAACTACTGGTTTCATGTGGCAAATGAAAGTACTGATTTATTCTGTATGCATTTTCTCTTACCAATTTGATACCTACTCGAGTATCTGAAAAAGAAAAGCAGCTCCTCAGAATCTGCAATGGTTATCTGGAACCTGTTGCTTTTTGTTTGGAAGCACGTTTTATAGAAGTTGCACATGCTAAAAATTGGCCAGGTGAGCTTAAAATGAGAGCATTTCCATTTCTTATTAGCTTTTCAAAATGAATCATGGAATCACAGAATATTCTGTGTTGGAAGGGACCTACAAGGATCAGCAAAGTCCACCTCCTGAAAGGCTTGATTTAATATAAAAAAAAGGCTTGTGAGTGACCAACATTCTGGTGTTGTAATTGGTTTTACTCTGCAATTGCTAATAATTTGAGTGGGGAGGAGGGGAGAGCAGGGCTTACACGCTTTATGATGATTAAACCAAATTCCACTTCTGGCAAAGTAAAGATCTCCAAATAGTCTTCTAACAAAGTCGTGACCTTATTTTTAGGGTATGGATTTTTTGTTTATTTGGGGTTTTTGGCGGGGAGAAGGATGGGGAGGATCTTGTGGTTTTGGTATATTTTCTTCTTTGTAGCAGGAGCTGGGGGAGTTGTTTAATTTCCCTTGTTTGGAGAGAAGGATATGTTAATGTCAGATAATTGTGAGTTGGATTTTCTGTTAATTCTTGGGACACTGAAGTTTTTCCAAATGTCTTGAACTCCACTTCCCACTGCTTGAATATGCTTCATTCTTTGTGAAGTCTTCTCTGCAATTTTGAGACCTTCATTTAAGATTGCTTCCTGATCCCAGCTGATGTTTACAATTTAAAAGAAACAAAACTAAACTAAAAAAATAAACAGCCTCCCCAAACAAATAAACAAAAATAGCCCACAAAACAACTCCCTTGCAACAATATGGGAATTGATACTGTTGGAATTTGTTTGAATTCTAATAGGAATATAACTGGTACTATAACATAGGTGAGGACAGGAAACAGTGTAACTAGTGTCTGAGTTAAACTGGGAGACTACTGTGGATTTGGTGGTGTCTTTGAAGATGAAAAGCTGTAGATTTGTGCTTTCTACCAATCGCAGTGGTGAGTGCTTGAAGATGACACTGAGTTGGGCAGGAGTGTTTATCTGCTGTTGTGCAGGAAGGCTTTCCAGAAGGATCTGAACAGGCTGGATTGACCGGCCAAGACCAGTGGTATGAGGGTCAACAAGGTGAGGCCTGCAGCTTTAATCCTGAAGACAGTTTTGGGGCTCTTCACTGTAAGAAGGACAGTGAGGGACTAGAGTGTGTTCAGAGAAGGGAATGGAGCTAGGGAAGGGTGTGGAGCAAAAGTCTCATGAGGAGCAGCTGAGGTAGCTGAGGGGGTTGAGCCTGAAGAAAAGGAGGCTCAGGGGGAAACCTTCTTGCTCTGTACCATCCTCCCTGACAGGAAGATGCAGCCAGGTGGGAGTCTGGCTCTGTTCCCCAGGAAGCAGTGACGGGGATGAGAGGAAATGGCCTCAAGAAGTGCCAAGGGAGGTTTAAGTTGGGTATTAGGGAAAATGTCTTCACAGAAGGGGTGGTCAGGCACTGGCTCCCTTTCACTGCTCACAGCAGCAGTAGAGTCACCATCCCTGGAGAGATCTAAAGCACCTGGCAGTGCCCATGGCAGCTGACAGTGCTTTTCCTGGCTGTGACACTTAGGGTTGGATTAGGGCCACCACAGTTGCAGATTGGCTGCGTCCAAGGCCACTGCAGGCAGGGATTGGTGGACTTGATGGCTTAAGGCTTGAGGTTGGACTCAATGACCTTAAAGGTGTTTTCTAAATTCCTGAATGTGTGCAGGTCACACCTACTGTGTGCAGTTCTGGCACCATAACATAAAGAAGATACAGAGCTATTGGAGAGCATCCAAAAGAGGGCTACAAAGATGGTGACAGGTCTCCAGGGAAAGCCATACAAGGAGCTGTTGAGGACACTTGGCTTGTTCAGTCTGGAGGAGTCTGGAGGGAGACATCATCGCACTCTGCAGCTTCCTCCCAAGGGGCAGTGGAGGGACAACACAATGACCTCTGCTCTCTGTGACCAGTAACAGGACCTGTGGAAACCACTGGAGCTGTGTCAAAGGAGGTTTAGGCTGGACATCAGGAAAAGGTTCTTCCCCTAGAGGGTGGTCAGGCACTGGTCATGGGCCCAAGGCTGACAGAGCTCAAGGAGCATTTGGACAACTCTCAGGCATGTGGTGTGATGGTTGGGACTGTCCTGTGCAGGGTCAGGAGCTGGACTTGATGATCCCTGTGGGTCCTTCAGTGCTCAGGATATTCTATGGTTCTAAATTACCCCGATTCCCTTAATTTAGAAGTTAATTCAAATAGGATATGGGAGGTAAGTGGAGAGCAAAGCCAGCAATCTTGCACTTGTGAAGAGGTTTGAGCTACAGTGGAGTAAAGAAAGGATGTAAACGGCCTAAGGAGCCAAAGCCAGTCTCAGAAGATTGGCTGCAGATCCCTTTCATCTGCTGTGCACCAGACCGCAAACATGTGAGAGCGAGGAGAATCCAGGTTAAGGGAGGCCGCTGTAGGAGATGGCTCAGCAGCTTGTGCTTTGGGTAGGGCTGTCTGAACTAGTCTGGGGCTAGACTAAACAGTTGTTAATGCTGTAACTTACAAAGGCCAGGATTTTGTGCTGCAACGTGGAGTGGAATTACATCATCTACCGGTAGCGCCGGGGGGAAGGAGCGCGGGCGGGGGCGGCGAGGCGGCGGTCGTTTACGTGACGTGGCTGCTGCCGCCGCGGCCGCGGATTGGCTGCGGCCAAGGCCGCNGAGACCCGCGCTGCCTCTCGGCCACCGCTCCGCGGGGAGGCCGCCGAGGGCCCGGCCCTGCCGCCGGTGCTGCTGCTGTACGGCCCCTCCTGTGCTGCAGAACTCATTTATAGGCTGGGTCTGGCAGAATGGACTAGTACCAGGCTCCTGCAGGTACTGCCCTGTGAAGCACTCGGAAGGGTTCCGTGGCCAGGACAAGGGGCTGCTGTGCCGCGCCAGGCAGTACTGCCGTGACCGCACTGTCCTGCTGGGATGCGCTCTTGAGAGAAAGGAATCGCATGGTACTTGCTGCTTTGAATTGCCGCTTTTCTGCGCGTATGCCATCTGCAGAACCCGGGTGAACCTATATACAAGCTGCTCTAAAGACCATTTATTTGAAGTTTTCATTTATTTTAGTCAGTTCTTCTGAACTGGCTTCCCTCTGGGGGAATGTTTCTAGGGTTAAAGTTTGCACGAAGAGCTGCAGATCGGTTTTTTTTTTTTCCCTTGCAGAAGTTGCAGTTGGTAAGGAAGCGGTTTAAATAGTAAAAGCCTCTGAATGTTACCCAGGACTTAAAATTTGTGTTGTGGGAGACTTACTTCATAGAAATTGTATGCATTTCCTTTGAACTTGATTTATCTCTGTTTCTGTGCTTAAGTGTTTTGCAAAATAGTTCTATCGATCAGAGTTTGGCTTCTAGATTTTTTCACTTGTGGAATGTCTTGATGGTCAGACATTTACCTTTATATCTAAAACCGTGAAAACAGTTTATTTAGTTTAATCAATTCACTAAAAGTAATTGTGGACATACTATGGCTCTGCAGCCAACGGACTGAACAAACAGTGTTATAGACTCTGGTTTTTCAAGGCACAAATTTTAGGATTTGAGGTGGCTGATGGTTTTGGAGGGTAACTAAGTCTCTTTACACTGATCTGGAACAGCATCTAAATGTGCTGTGCTACTTAACAGCTGTTTTTCTGATAATAAATACATGAAAACTAGGTCATAGTATTGCTTTCTGTGAGCAATAATACAAGGATAACTTTCATTATTTAAAAAGATAATAGAAAAATTGTATTTTTAAAGGTCACGTTTGGAGACTAGTTTGGAAGACTTAGGTTTTTCTGGTAGTGGAAAAAAATTTTTAAGCTGATACTAGGAGGAATGCCTGAATAATGCATTTTGGGTTTTTTTATTGCTTCCTCCAAGTAAGGCAGGAAAGTTTTATTTTTTAAAAAATTATTTTTAATTATACACCTTTTTTAATTCTTTTGTCACTGAGTGTCAGAACCCTTCCAGCTGTGGAAGTGGTGGAAATGTGAGTGGAATGGAAAATGAGGATTGAAATTAACTTTAAATCCTTGACTGAGTGAGAGGACAGGAGTTTGATTAGCCTGAAAGAAAGCTTGTCGTTTACATCATACCGTAAATTGTGCTCTGTCTGTGCTTTCTGTCAGCATCCATTTCCATTTCACATACTGATACTTGCCGCTGTTTTAAACTCTGTTTTCTTGTTAACTTGCTCTCCTTGCCTTCTCTCACAACCTAGTTTCAAAAACATGCTATATTTTATAATCTTTTTCCTTCAAAAGATCCACACTGACACTTCTCACTCTTCATTGCCTGCCTGCTTTTAGCAAAGTTGTCTCTGGCAAAGGGGAACAGGAGACAGTCTTCCAGAAGGACAAGTTGCTCTTAGTTGCAAGCAGCCTGTGGCAAGAATGTGAAGTGGTTCTCTAGCAGATCAGTAGGAGCAGCTAAGGAGATGGCACAGTTTGATCTGGCCAGTGTGGGTCTGTAGTCTCTGACAACGAAGCGCCAGTTGGAGGTTATTACTATAGCAGGAGTTTAAGGTCTGACAGGAGAGCTAAGAGGAAGTGTCTGGAGGTGAAACTTCCAAGTAGTGTGCCTGTTTCTGTCCTTTAAGGGGCATAGTCTGTAGAGGGAACTGAAGGGGACCGGGCAGTTCCACTCAGGGTGTTTGTGGTGGAAGGGGGTCTGGATAAAGAACTTGGTGTTTGCCAGCTCATGTCAGGAGCTGCTGGATCTGGAGCATCTCTCTGAGACCCATCTCTCTGAGACCCCCTTGAGAAGACAGTGTCTAACAGAAGAGGTCAAGGTGAGCTTCAAGGTGGAAGGCTGAAACATAAATGGTGGGAATTGTGCAACCCCGGAGGCAGGTGCATGAGGTGCCTGGTAAGGGTTCAAAGGGGGAACCTTTCCCCAGCTTTAAGCTTACCCTGTTGTGAGAAGAGAACTTTGACTACTTGCTTAGTTGCATGATCTGCTCAGAGTCCTTTGTCTGCCTCATCCTGGCAACAGCCAATATTTCCATTTCACATGAAATACAGAACTGGAGGGACATTGCAGATTAACATTATTAAAATGCCATGCAATGTAAGCTTTACTAGACAAAACAGGAGGAACATTATGTGCTGGTGGCTGCCTTGTCTAATGTAGACGTGTATATTTTGGTAAGGATTATAATGAGGGATAATAGTACGCTGATGCAAAGTAATGAGGCCTCTTCAAGTGTTCATGTACACGTATGCCAGATCTGTCAGTGCTGTAAATGTCCTGGTATTTGTAATAGCAGTCTTCCAGTGCAGATACTATAAGGTCTCCTTGTCCTCTTTTCAATGCTTTCTCTGTACCATAGTTTGTGCAATTTTGTTTGCTTTATTTCAATGGAAAATGGATTGAAAGCAAGGAAAGGAAGCAAAGTTTTGTAAAAGGGGAGGTTTTGTGGTTTAAATACTGTCTGGGAGAACTGGATTCTTCTTAATCTCGTTTGTTTCCATGGTGAGACTAGGTGCATTTCTTGAACTAGACCTGTCATAGAAGATGGCTAATTGTGTATCCCTTGTTTGATGTGTACTTGCTCTCGTGAATTTTAGTTAGAAGAATCCTGAGTGTTTAAAGGTTCAGTCAAGGGAAACTAATGCCAAGTGCTTGGAAATTTGTGTCTTTACTTGTAATCATGGATAAGATCTTGTAATTTGATAGTGCTCAGGGAAAAGTGAATGAGCATATTTCCTATATTGAATAGGGCTGAGATTCATGAGAAGTATAGTAGATGCTCTGTTGTGAGGTGTACAGAGAAGTCTGTATGATGCAACCTCTCTACTTTTATCTTTTTCTTCCGGGCTTCTCCATGAAAAAAATATTACTTTTATCCATTGTAGGTACATTCACTAATAGTGTTTTCCCTTCTCAGGGAGCCATGTTTTATTCTTTACCTTTTATAAAGAACTGGCAGCAGGTAAGGAAGAGGGGCATTCATTTCTTCTATATCATAGTCCGTGTGCAAATTCTGCAAAATGGAGAGTGGGCACAAGGAAATTGTATTAAGATGGTACAGGAAAAGAGGAATTGGCCTGAGGGAGTGGGCAGGGAGAGAAATATACATGGAAAGTCATTGCTATTTAACCATCCTCCCTTTGTTTTAACTTGCAGATATCCTTGATTTGCAGAAGGCATCTCAAAATGTTGTGTCGAGCTGCTCTGAGCCCTCTTGTCCGTTCCCCTGGATGGTGCTTTGTGTCACCACCACATGCCACTGCAGCCATTTCCCGTTTATGTATGTATGAGAGAAAGCACACATTTCTAAAATGTTGGTCAGTATGTGTCTGGGCATGCCTCTGCTCTTTCCTATGTTGAAAGGAAAACCATCTCATTAACATCATTCAAAACTTACAAGCTCTGAAGTCAACTGTAGTTGAAGCTCTACTTTCTCAGTGTTACTTTCTCCCTTAACTCAGTAATATTCAGCTGGATGTCTGTGTATTTTTCATTCTGACATACATTTCACAAAAAAAAAAAAAAAAAAAAAAAAAAAAAAAAAAAAAAAAAATTTTTAAAAAAGTACTGCTGCTGTAAAAGTTCTTTATTTCAACCTCATATATTCCTGGAAAACAAGATCTGATTGTGTCTGCTCCCCCATCTGCATTTTCAGATGTCTTGAGTAAAGCAAAGAGCAAAACTCAAATTTACTTGGATTAAATTCAAGTGGAAAGATGCATGCAGGAAACTGGAGTGTAAATACATAGCTGCCCTGTAAATAGTTCTTCCCTGAAAACCTAATTTAAGAGAACCATTCAGTGTCTGCTTGATCAGTGGTCTGAAATACAAAAGGCAAGGATAGATAAACTCTATTAGATCAAGAGAGTAGCTGTTTACCATTGCATGCAAGATTAATTTCCCACTAGTCTGTGTATTAACAGTTCTCTTTTATTAATAACTATATGAATTAGATGTTAAAATCTTGACAATTCTAAACATTTCATTTATGAGCTACAGCTCTGTTGACTTCTGTATTTGTAACGTTTCTAAGTATTCCTCATTTTCTGAAGTCAGTAATTTTCACAGTGCTGCCTATGAGAAGTTTGTTCCCAGGTATTGACAGTATCCAGCAGTGGAGCCAATTCTTCACCAGTTGTGATCTAAAGCGGGAGTCATCATTTATCACAGGGATTTTTTTTTTTTTTTTTTTTTTTCCTCTTGAACACAAGCTTCTGTGAAATGCTTTGTCCTTTTGGTGTCTGTTGAAGGGTTTCATGAAGAAATCCCCCCAGAGNCGGGGGTCATCATTTTTTACAGGGGTTTTTTTTTTTTTTTTGTTCTCCACTGTATTCTGTTTGTTCTCCATGTTTTTTTTTCTGTTCTGTTCAGCTTGTGTATTTTGAAATTCTGCTTCTTTACTCCTGAGAAGCAAGCCTTGTGCAGGCTACACAGTGAAGGATCTGCAGTTCCAAATACTTAATTATGTTTCATATGTGTCTCTTTCTTTATTAAGGAAGTGAAACTGGTGACAGGTTATTTATAAGGAATCCCTTAAAGGGTTATATATAAGGAATCCCTTTTTATATGGGATATAAAAACTGGAATCCCTTTAAGCCTACTTGTCAAAAACCTGGACTGGATGGCTGTGTCAGTTCCTCTCTAATTGCATTTGGAGCTAGTTAATGAGCTAGTTAATCTCCAGAAATGTTTTGCATGTGCAACATGGGAGCCAATTTCATATCTCAGTCTAGTGTAAAATAACCAAAAAAAGGTAGATTTATGCAGCCACAGAGCAAGATTAATGATTTGGACTTTAGTGGGGATGAATTGAATTCTCTGCTTGTTCTAGAACTGTGATGTTTTCCCTTATTTTTCTTTAAAAAAGTAAATGGTTTCTTTTCAGAGACTGGTTAGCTCTCAACAGCTACCTTCTTGGAACTTTCTAAACTCTGAAGCCAAGAGAACTGGAAATAAACTCCTTTCTGCTTATACTGTGTAGGTTAGGCAAATACTATATAGTAGTACTAAATAGTAAGGTGTAATGTTCACTAATTGTAAAGATGCCTCTACATCTTCAGATAATACATTGGTTATGATTGACTAGAATAGAATAGTTAGTTGTAAGACACTTAGAGTGGTCAGCTAGTCGCACAGCCTGATGCTTCAGGACGGCCCAAAGCTAGAGCACACTATGGGCATTGTCCAAATGTCTCCTGAGCATTGACAGGCTTGGAGCACAAACCCATCTTCAAGAGGCCTGTTCAAGGGCTTGAACAACACCGTGTCACCATGTGACTTTGAGTTTGTATATCTGTCATGCCCCTTCATTTTCTCTAGTAGAGCAATGTACAAAAATACCTGGCTTAGAGAGGTTGTAAAAGCTGTGTTTCTTTTCTAAAAATCAGGCTTTTTTTGCTACTTCAGACAGGAAAACTCTTTTAATCTGTTATCTAATGAGGCAAGGCAAAGGAGATTGTTTTTTAAACTAGCCCTTGAGATGTGATCTATATAGGCTCTTTTATAGTGTCTTTCAGTTTGGTCTTCTAGATTCCCAGAGTCAGAGCTCTGTAATGTATGGGATATTGCCTTCTATACCTTATGGATGGTTAATGCTGCTCAGATACTCCTGAGCATTGTTTTGGTGAATTGAAAGCTAGCTTCTCATTCACAGTTACTGGGAAGAGTGTATTGAGAAGGGTCAAAAGTCTGAAGGAAACAATTAAAACTGGTTGATTTTTTTTTTTTTTCTTTCTTTCTTTACCCACAGGTCTCCCTTGCCATAACCAAAGATTAAGGAATGAATCCATCCGTTGTTGGAGCAACATTCCATTTATCACCGTGCCACTCAGCCGTGCACATGGAAAATCATTTGCACACCGCAGTGAGCTGAAGCATGCAAAACGGATTGTAGTAAAGCTGGGTAGTGCTGTTGTTACTCGAGGGGATGAGTGTGGCTTGGCCCTTGGGAGGCTGGCTTCTATTGTAGAGCAGGTAATTCTGTGGCTGAACATTTGTGTTAACTTCGGGTACTCAGTGATTGTTGGATGCTACAGAAGATTGTAGTAAACCATCATAAAATTTTGATACTCTTTAGAACAATGTGTTAGCCTTTCCCTTTTCAACCCCCCATGCTGCAGTACTATAAACCACGTAACTCAGTAAATTGTTTTTTGAAGGTGTGGTGGCTTGATCCTTACTATCAGCTAAGCATTCACTCAGATTCTTGTTTGTTCCCCTCACCTGTGCCCACCACCAATGGGACTGGGAAGAAAATGGGAAGAGCAAAAGTAAGAAAACTCATGGATTGAAATAAAGATAGTTTAAAAGTCAAGGAGAGGGGGAAAAGAAATCTGTGATGGCAATTGCTACCTCACACAAGCAGACCAATGCCCCACTAGTTCTTGAATCGTGGCCACCTTGGAAGACAACCTCCTGCATCTTGCTATTCTGCAATTCTATTACTGTGTGTGACATTATATGGTGTGAAAAGTCCCTTTGGCCAGTTTAAGGTCAGCTGTCTCAAATGTGTCCTCTCTGAACTTTGTGCCCAGCTGCTAGCCTACCTGCTGGGATCGGACATAGTGGAACAAGGAAAGCCTTGATGACTGTGCTAGTGCTGCTCCTCATGGGGGAAAGATAGAGCTTTGATGCAGTGCAAGCACTATTTAGTAATAGGTAAAACATTGGAATGCTACCAAAACTGTTTTGGAACTGAAATCTGAAACACAGTATCATACAGTTAACGCCATCTTGGTGAAACCCAGTATAGAGGAGAGACTTGCACAGTGGTATTTTTGTGCAATAAGTAAGACATGGCTGGGGCATTAGTTGTCTCTAGTGGGAAGGTGGCACTGAAGTATGTGAACTCTGCAAAATGAGTCAACCCTTCTTGATCACCTGAGCATTAGCAGAGTTCCTCCAGAGAAAATCCTGAAACCTCATTACTTGTAGGAAAAACTGATGGGATCAACTCATTTATTTCTTCTCCAAAAGGAAAGGGTTATCTTGGTGAGCACTGGACACGTCCTTTCTGGGAAGTAAAGTTAACCTAATATATTAAATTAATGTAAGACATTTAGCTTTGGGGCTTTGAAAGGAATCTGGCCAGACACAATGTAAGGAGGAAATAATCGAAAGCTTTACTATTGGGAGTTGGACTCTTCACTTCTAGAGTTCAAAGTTACTGTACAATGGTAGCTTTGGAAATGGATGGATTCAAGCATTTTTCTGTCACAAAAGCTGCTATTGTGAAAAGGTTTATAAGAAGTTATAGATTGCATGCAGACTTCGGCATAGCTTCCAAATGGCTAGGAAGGTGTGCAGAAGTATCATGAAGGGTGATTGCCTTGCTTTGCACATCCATAGAGAAATCAAAATGCTTGTGTCAGAAGGAATTGGTGAGCATAAGGTTATAGTAGCCAGGACTGTTTTGCTCTCACTGATCATGTGCTAGGCCCTATTTCTTATTTCCTGTACTTCCAGGTCTCAATGCTGCAAAATCAGGGCCGAGAGATGATGATTGTCACCAGTGGGGCTGTAGCTTTTGGAAAGCAGCGGTTGCGTCATGAGATCTTGCTTTCTCAGAGTGTGAGACAAGCACTTCATTCAGGCCAGAGTCAGCTAAAAGATATGGTGAGAGGCTGGTGGCACTCCTGATTTTCCTTGAGTGTTGGGTTCTACCTGTTCAAGTCATTGCCTGACAGCTGCTCTTTGTCTTTGTAGGCTATTCCGGTCTTGGAGGCCCGAGCCTGTGCAGCAGCTGGACAGAGTGGACTAATGGCTCTGTATGAGGCCATGTTTACACAGTACAGCATCTGTGCAGCTCAAGTAAGGCACTCCTTCTTTCCTAGATTGACTTGCTACTTTTGGAGCTTATTATTGTCACATAAATGTTACCTTATACAAGAGTGCCTTGCTAAATATTTCTGAAACTGAGTTATCTATTGTCAAGATAAAATGAATATGCTTTTTCTTTTTGGAGTTCAGGTGTGTCCTGCTCTTTTATAGGCAGGGAGGGTCTGTTAAGATCTCTTCACAAAAGGTGAAGTTGATGGTCCAAAGGGAGGGTTTAAAAACTGCAAGTGGCTAAACTGTGACACATTCTGTAAAGCTGACGGAAGTGCATATCCACAATTCAGAACTTGCTGTCCATCTCCTCTTCGAACCTTTCCAACTTGTGGATGATGGTATCCCGGGCCTGGGTCTCATACTGAAGGCTGCAATTGTATCAGTTGAACTACTCTTAAACAGGCTTTGCTTATCTTAGATACTCTGAAAATACAGAATTGCTTTAACTGTAAGGCCTTATTTGTTTAGATGCTTTTAACAAATTTAGGAGCCTAGTATGAAGTCTTCTTGGAGGAACTTCTTATTGTAATATGGTAGAGCCGATATGGCCAAATTGTTTATAATATAGCTAAAAATCACTATAGATCATGCTGGATTGTAATCTTGTTCAAATCTGTAGATAACTATCATTCCTTTGATATAAAATAATTAATTGCCCATGCCAAAAAACTTAGCATACACATTGATTCCAAGTGCTATTGTACATTTGAGTGTTGGAGTTGTTTGCTTAGTTCTCAAATGTCCAATGACAGAGTAAAAACAAAAAAATTCCCACCAGAGCAGACATTGAGGGTGTTTTTTGTCTTAAAACACCGAAAGAAAGGGGTGCTATCTCTGTGCAGGAGGCAAGATCATTTCAGAAGAGCAAGTGAGTTCTAGTGAGTGGAAGAAAAGTCTTGATATAAATCATCCCTTCTGCTCGCTACAAGTAGGAACATTAAAGTGGGAGGAAAAACTGGAAAGGCAGTGTCTTGAGCAATCTATTGAATTGTCTAGGGTCTCAGTAGTTAGCGTGAGTATCTATGTTCTGATTACGATCTTGTTTTCCAAGTTCATTCTTGGAGTGTGTGATCTACCAGCTTGAGATAGGCTATTACAGGCTTCAGTGGAATAAACCTGCTAATAATTGTGGAAAGAATATTTCTCACTTGTATTCTATATCTTTTAAGTGTGGCTTTTGTTTCTTTAGTGACCCAAAAGGCATGAGTGCTCTGTTATGACATGTAAATATATAAGTTTATATGATGTTCTTATAGGAAAGGTGGTAGGCTAAGCAGTTTCTTTCTTCCTTTTAGATTTTAGTCACCAATCTGGATTTCCATGATGAGCAGAAGCGTCGCAACTTAAATGGAACATTACATGAGCTTTTAAGGATGAATATTGTCCCTATAATTAACACTAACGATGCAGTTGTTCCACCTCCAGAGCCAAACAGTGATCTGCAGGGGGTAAATGTGGGTAAAGTATTGCAGCGGAGGGGGGTCCTGCTTGCAGATGGTGCAGCGCTAACGTGTGCTTGAGTAACGCCATAACAGGGGACCTCTGAAGTCTACGGCAGAGAAACAAAGATACAAAATTAGTATGTGGACAGAGAGTACTGGAAGACTGTGTTGACTTGTCTGTATTTGGCATGATACAGTGTTGTGGGGTGAAACCAGGGCAAAAATTTTGGTATGCTTTACCAAAAACAAGCATGCCTCTGCAGGTCATCTAATCCAGCACCCCTTCTTAAAACAGCGTCAGTTAGTGCCTCTTGCCCTATCACTGGGCACTAAGGTGGAGAATGCAAATACTGATGACACTGCTTGTCATTTGGATACCACTTTACTAAAGCATATGTACTTTCACACAAGGATCACCTTTGAAGTTTCCAGTGGGTGTGAAAAAAGTAGTTCAGAAGGACTTGTTAGTGCTGAGGTAAATTGCTTTTTTTATGTTGGCACCAAATATTTCTTAGTTCCTCACATTATTCACTGCTTCTGATATGCATGTATATTGCAGGTAATTAGTGTGAAGGATAACGACAGTCTAGCAGCACGACTGGCTGTGGAAATGAAAACTGATCTCTTGATTGTTCTTTCAGATGTAGAAGGTTTGTGAGCAATTTCTTTAATTTCTGGTTTTAGTGAAGCACATCAGATTGTCAGACCAACTTCTTTTCCTGTTTTACTGATCTCTTCAGTTCATCTGTTTTACAAGGACAATTGCAATGTACTACAATAACTCCTTAAGGCCTTACCCAATGTTGATGCTGTGGCATAAACCAAACACTGCGTGACACACTGTTGGATCTGGGTGGGTTAGAATGCATGTGAACCTGAAACCTGTTCCAGATCCCAGAATACCACATGTACAGTGTACTTCTGCTAGCTTCTCAGAGTTGTACAATAGTCAGGAATAGTATGCAGGATAAAAGCTATGTGTCTTGAATCAGGAGTATAAACCAAATACTATTCTACAATAGTTTGTTTCTTCTGGCAGCAGGTTCTGTCAGTGAATTATCGGTGTATTTCAAGTCCTGGTCATTGCTTTCCAGGTACCTGGGTCTTGATAGCTTTTTCTGTCTTACTTTTCGCTTATACTGCTCTAATCTTCTGAGCTGTGTTGTTGTGACATAAGCCTGTCACCTATGGATGTTGAACTTCCTTTTCTAGAGAGAGGAAGGTAGTGGGTACAGTTTCAGATCAATGCAATCCACATCACCTTAAGTCACATATTCTTTTCATCTTCTCCAGATGGGTTTCTTTCAGTAGATCCTGGCCTTCAGGACTTGCTTCCGGCCCTGAGGAGGAAAGAGGTGTCTTTCCATAAGCACTGTTTCTTTTAGCAGATGCAGCTGGGTTTCATTCTAGTCTAGCTGGTTAATTCTATTCTAGCTGATTAATTCTAGTCAAAATGACTGTCTTAGAACAACTCATAAAAGCAGTAGTCAAAAGAGTTTTTAAAAAAACCCAAAACAAGCTCACCTCTCCTCCAAGCTTATTCATTCAATGTGACAGCTTGTTTATGGAGAGATGTCCTCTACTTCCCAAGCTATCAAGGATGGGCACAGATAGACTGCGCTTGTGCTCTGTCTAGTTTGTTGTGGCAGTATTTGTGCACATAGAATTTCTGAGAAGTGTAGTGGTAGAGCTGAAGTTTAATATGTTGGGTAAACCAAAGTGTCATTCAACTCCCAAGTGTAGTGAGATTAAATTACTTGATTTTAAAAAATGCTAATAAGAGTATGTCTCTGTAGTGTTGTGTTCCTTCTTAGTAGAACTCAATAGTTACCCTATTTACATGTTTCTGAATTGCCTGTTTTCCCACTGTGCAATCCACCTTTCAAGAATATTGTCTGAGTCTTTGGTGAGGAGGACTATTCTTTGCCAGTTCAGTTGAGGGTGTGTGTATGTAAGGCCTGATTTTGAACATCTGAAAACGGCAAACTGTCTGAAACCTCAACCAAATGTCATTACCTCCCAGCTCGCTTGCTGCTATTCAGCATGTGGGCTTTTGGCTTCTTAGTTTTAGGCTTTCAATAAACCTATACCTTTTTGGGTCTGCCAGTTAAGAATTCTGTGCTTTCATTCCCACGAAAAGAAGGGTTCAGTGGAATCCTACAAAGTGGAACACAACTTTTTAGCCTCATGTTGGTTGCTTTTCTTGGTTTCTCTTTTTTTCCTTTTTTCATGGGTGAGCTTTCTACATGAGGGTATATAAGTGATTTTTATGATTTATTTCAGGACTCTTTGACAGCCCTCCAGGGTCTGATGACGCAAAGCTTATTGACATATTCTACCCAGGAGACCAGCAGTCTGTAACGTTTGGAACCAAATCCCGAGTGGGAATGGGTGGCATGGAAGCCAAGGTAGAAATATGGAACATTTGCTTCATAATTGGGAAGGAGAGGGAGCTGAGCATGAGATGATTTTGCTTTGTGCTGCTGTTCAGATGGATCTTGGCAGGAATGGGCAGGCAGGAACCTTAGGCGTTCAGTAAAAGGAAATGCTGAGTCTCATGCCTAGGGACACTGGTATGGACTGGAGAACTGACTGCCTTGAATGCAGGTTCAGTGAAAAGGGCATAGAGGTCCTGGTAGACACCAAATGGAGTGTACACCGGCAATATGGCCTTTGGGCAAAGCAGGCCAACAGTGTCCAGGGTTGTATGGAAAAGAGCATAGCCAGCAGGTCAAGGAAAATTATTACTTTCATCTTCTCAGCACTAGTGAAACCACATCTGTAGACTTGTGTCTGGTTCTAGAAGGCATGCTACAGTGAAACCAGCAGAGAGCCATGAATATGATTAAAGAATTGCAGCACTGTCACACTAAGAGAGGCTGAGAGCTAGGATTGTTTAGACTGGAAAAGAGGAGGTTTGAGTATAAGTAGCTGAAGGAAGGGTTTAGAGAAGGCGGAATGAGATTCTTCTCGGTGATATCCAGGGAACAGACAAGAGGCCATGGGCACAGAATGAAATACAAGTGAATGAACTGAAATGTAAGACTTTTACAATGAGGTTGCTGAAGCACCGGAGCCGGTTGCCACGAGAACCTGTGGATTCTCTGTTTGGAGATGTTCAAAACCTGACTGGATGATGTCTTAAGTAACTTGCTCTAGCTGACCCTGCTTTGAGCAGGCAGTTAGACTATATGATTTCCTGGGATCCTTTCCAGCCTCAGCTATTCTTTGAGTACACTGAAATGGTATGTGGGTTCCTTTTGCTTTTCTTTTAGGTCGATGTGAATTGAAAAGAGCAAGTAAAGAATTACACTCAAGTAGATTTTAAAAGGTGACATTTGGAACTGTATTTTTGTGTTTTAAATTAAAATAAGAGTCAGTCTTAATTCTTTCTTATATGATAATTCAAAGACTTTGTCTCTTAAATCTGATATGGTACCTCCGTCTCCTTTCTGAGTTTGTACAATGTACTGTTTGCTTCTGAAGGATATATTGGTGGAGACCAAGGTACTTCAGTTTTTGAGCACACGATTAGTAGAGGTGGGAGGGCTAATGAGTTTCAATCCTGTGTGCAGTCAGGTGGTCTCAGGATTCATTGCTGTGAGTACATAAACATGGGTGTGTTGTTCGACTTCAGCATATGTCTCTCATGAGGCTGAGATACGCACTGCTGTAGTATTAATTGCTGCAGGTTTCCCTGGGATGTATCTGGAAAGTTGTCTGTAAAAACCAAAGCAGATCTTGACTAAGCAGGAAAAGACCAAAGTAAAATTCTTCACCAGTTATGTTATTGATTATTCCCTTTTCTGAAGACTCAGGTAAGGCACACTCTTAAGTATCAGAGCACAGACTGGAAGGTGTCAGAAGGAGGAGGCATTTGTAACTATGGAATGTACAAAGCTTATTCAGAAATTACTTTCCCTTATCTGGCTTCTAGGGTAATTTAAACAATTCCAGGTATTGAAGGTAAAGCTGCCAAGGTCAGAGAGGAATTTATTGTAAAAGTAATAATTTTGCAAGAGTTACTTGGTATCTTTTGAGTCACATACAGGCAAATCTTGATGCAGGTGTTGTAACAAAACTTTGCTACAGTTGAGAATGTAGGAGACGTTTTTGGAAAACTGTAGCATCAAAAATAGAAAACAGATAGTGGCTCAAAGAACAAATCTTGGTTTTCAGTGTGAAATTTGAGCAATAATGAAGCAGCTGATGATCTTTTGGTAGCTGAGTTTGATGTGATAGGCCTATCTGACATTTGTGTCTCATAGTGACTATGGACTGCAATACCAAATTGTAGAACCATATTAGGAAAGCATAGAAGTGAGTAAGCAGAGAAGCTTTTGCAATTAAATAAATGCCATGTAGTGGATAATATTGCCCATATTGGCAAATACTTGACTGGGAAAATAAATGAAGGAAACCGCTGGCAGTACCTCTTCAGCAGGTAGCATCTGGGATTTGAGAGAAATCATATTCTGCTCAAAAATGTGCAAAGAGGCTAATCTTAGGACCAGTCAGTACACAGGGATTTCAAAGGACCCTTACTAATGAGCTAATCATTACATTGAGTGATGTAAACTTAACATATTGTAGAAGGATTAAGGATATATCAGTATTCCAAGACTGAAGTTCAGAGATTCCCAAAGTGTGTTGAATGCTCTTTGAAAGCATAAGCAATCAATCTGGCCATCAGAGTGGACCAAGAAGTCCTGTTGAGAATGATGATTCAAATAACCAGTGACTCTCTTGCAACTGGCTCTGTCTTTTCCTGTAGGTGAAAGCAGCTCTGTGGGCCCTGCAAGGAGGCACTTCAGTAGTGATTGCAAATGGAACCCACCCAAAGATCTCAGGTCATGTCATCACAGATATTGTAGAAGGGAAAAAAGTTGGAACTTTTTTTTCAGAGGTAAAACCTGCAGGTGAGTACAGAGTTAATGTGTACCTTGAGAGTTGCAGAGATTTCTTGAAAAATTGGAGTTAAAATTTGTCTAGAGCTGTGCAATAACTGGAAAACCACTCTCTGCTTGCGAAATGGATTTTGAAAGGTATTTTCTAAAGTAGGGGTTGAAACTGCTGAATTCCCTGCTCTTCTTCCCTCTGGCTGATAAACTGGTACATCAGACTTGCATTTGAAGAATGCAGTGAGTAGAGTAGAAGTTTTGCCTTTTGTAGTCTTAAGAGTTATCATCAAGTATCCGTGATTTCACTGTGAAAATATAGATATAGAATGTGCTGCTAAACAAAGGTAGTGTTTAGGTTTATTTTTTATAATCAATTTCTTTTACGACTCAGTCTTCTAGTATGATAGGTAGGAACATTTTCCTGCCCATGCATTGCTGGAACAGTGTAATAATTGTTGGATAAAATCAGACCAAAGATGCATCACTTTAGCAGAATAGATACTGGAGTGATACTTTTGACTTTCACTTTAAGCCAAGTGAATTTCTTTGTGTACAGTTATCCTTAATGGATTTCTTGTAAATATGTCCAATCATCCTTTGAATGCACTTGGTGTCGTTATGCTCAAGTGCCTTTTTGCTTAGCCCCACTGTAATAAGTTGGTATCAGCAGTAATGCTTCTAATCTTGTGATCCCATTCTGGGTCACAGATATGGTAAGTAGCAAAAGTCTGTCCCTGTGGACTGTTGCGGTGTTTACTCCAGTCATCTCTTTGTCTTCTATCTTCCAAAACCCACACTTTGGAAATTCAAGTAACTTTAAAAAATCAAGTGTATCTGCTTACATACATAATTTTTCTCCAAGAACAATAAAAAATGCCATATTTTGTAAAGTGGGATATCACTTCAAGAAGCTGGTTTAAGATGTCTTAAATTAGTCTAATTAATCTCATGTCCACACGTTCTTTTCTTACACTTCCTGCTATACCTCTCTATAATTTCTACTCTGGCAGTTTCCATGGGACTCTTCTTAAATGGAAGTTGGGTTCTTGATACCTGGCTTACAGGCTATTTCAAGAGAGTTAAAAATGGCAGTTTTTCCACGAGCTACTTGAGAATTCTTTGCAGAAATGCTACCTGAACATGGTGACTTGAAACAGAAACACAGCCTGTTTTACATAATTTCAGTGCCTTGCTTCTAACATGCATACAAGGAAAGACAGGGAAGGCAATTTTTTTGCAAGCTATTACTAGGGTTTTGGCTTCCATTATTGTTCGTGTGTTCCCATGTATACGTTCCTCAGCTGGATACTTAAACTTTTCAAAGTTTGCCTCTTTTCTTTCAGTAGCCTACTATGCCCTAGTGACTTAGCTATCCTGTTGTTCTTTTGGCCTTTGTCAAGTCTTTTTGATACATGCTGCACACTTGCTGTTACACAGAGACAGAATCTTTGTGATGATTCTTTATGTAGGGACCATAAGAGTATTTTTGTGTCAGGTACAGACTTTTCTGTCTTAGGATACAACATTTTTCTTGAATTTGTCTGTTAAAAACTGTTTCATGCTCTAAACAAAGAATTGGAAGATGAATGGGCTAGCGCTCACTTCTGCCTGTGCTGTTGCTTTGTCTGCATAGCATATTTTTGGGGTTTTTTTGCAGGCCCTACTGTAGAACAGCAGGCTGAAATGGCTCGAGCTGGTGGCAGGACCTTGGCGGCTCTACAGCCTGAGCAGGTGACAGAACAATATGGCCAAATTGTTAATAATGTGCATATGTGGCAAGTTTTACAACACAGGCTTATAACAGAAATGGATCCCTTGAGACAAGAATCTCTTATTTCTGTGCCAGATCCATTGTTTGTATTGTAGCCTGCTTAAAGATGATAAAAGCAAAAAGATCTTGTTCCTTGGGGCTGTGAAGTAATATAGGCTTTCATGTGGGGTTTATAAAAATTTTGATAGCATCAAGTAACACACAGAAGTGAATTGTGATTCGAGCTGCTGAAGAATTGGCTGGAATAGATTGCTCCATTCACACCTGTGTGGTGTTTAGCATACAACACAAAAGTGGGGCTGTAGACAGTTACTGCTTTGCAGCTGGGTATGATGTGGTACAAGGTAGTCTTAAAGGAAGGACGTGTGAGTTTGGTGAAGAAGACTGGGAAAGGAAAGCAAGATAATAAAAAGCAAGATAAAGGCTGAAGCAGTGTTTGATCTTTTTCAGTGTGATGCGGGCTGGAAAAATCAGCTGCCCAAGTATCTGGAAAGTTAAAATAGTGAGAGGATGTGGTCAGCATAAATGGACTATAGGAACTAGGTGTCAGACAGCATGGACTTTGAGTAAGAAGTCAGTTCGGAAACTGTTTTCTCTTTCAGAGAGCAGAGATTATTTATCGTCTTGCTGACTTACTAACGGACCAGAGGGAAGAAATTCTCTTGGCAAACAAGAAGGACTTAGAGGAGGCTGAAAATAAAGGTACTGCTTCAAACTTTCCATAGTAATACTATCATCTTGGAACTCTCTGGGCCTCAAGACAAATGAGCAGAACTAGAATCCTCTGTCACCTGGCATTGGGCAGTATGGCTGACACAGATTATTGAACCCAGGACTTTGAGAGCTTGTCAGTGTAAACAGCTGCAGCCTCTTTCATTGCATAAGACAGATGACTTCATCAGAGAAGATACTGAGGCAGTGCAAAACACCAAGTGGTGTATTGTAAAAAATTTTTTTAAAAATGAAACAAATATCTCTGTTACTGTCATGAACAAAGTGAGTATGTTCTGGGCTGGTTAATGTAATATTTGGTTCCTGAAGGGAAGGCTATCATCTCTACCCTTAAATTGATGCTCGCCAAAGCATCAGTTGGCCCCTTCTGATTCAGGAAGTTCTCTTTAGGTGGCTCAGATGAAGCCCTCTCTTTTGTGTTAGACTGATACATTCATTGAGAAGCTGGGATTGAGATGTGTACATGTTGGCATAACAAGTGCATGAAAAGGACACATCATGAATTGTAATACTATGTGGAAGGCACCACTGACTAGAGTATTTGAGGGGACATTGTTTGGGTTAACTTACTGTTTGAACGTGTTCTGACTAGAAAATTCAAGTTGTTCTTGCCCAGTCTGCACAGAAATGCTATGCATGTGTCTGTGCTTTGGTGTTTCTGTTTGTAAAACAGAAGGATGCAATTACTGCCTGGACCTTCCAGAAATACTGCAAGGGTAGAAATTTGTAGGAAATTCAGTCATGCATTCAGTACATGAAATAGGACAAACGTTATCTGTCTGGATGTTGGTAGTTTGTGTGGTTGCTTCATGTACAAAGCACTTAAACCTCATTAATTGAAAATGTGGTGGGTGAAATACTCATCATATTTGAGGGGTTTTATTGTGACTGCCAGACTTGACGCTATGCATTTTTAATCTCAGGTAGATTACTTGCTAGGGTGTGGGAAATATCTTAATTTTCCTTAGGTTCAGCCCTCATTTAAGTCACTTCTGCTTGAGCCTAGGGAGACCAATCTACCTTCAGCACAACTTTTTCTTTTTTTTAGGGAGATTAGCACTCCCTTTGTTGAAACGCCTAAGTCTGTCTACTTCAAAGCTAAACAGCTTGGCTATTGGTCTGCGTCAGATTGCAGCATCCTCACAGGACAGCGTCGGCCGTGTAATTCGACGAACTCGAATAGCAAAAGACCTGGATTTGGAGCAGGTTACAGTGCCAATTGGTGTCCTCCTCGTGATCTTTGAATCTCGTCCTGACTGTCTTCCGCAGGTTTGTAAGCAAGGTAGATTGCATTGTTGGGTATTTCTGTTGGCAAGCAAGCAAGAGACTACAAAAAGTATTGTTTCGAAGGACTCTTGCTTGGATTCTTTTACAATTGATTTTTTTGGCATCCCTTTTTTTTTTTATGCAGAGATGTTTTCAGAACTTGCTTCTGCAGTGTTCAGTTAATAATTTGTCTTATGCCAGGAATAAGGTAGGCATGTTAAGGGCGAATGCTTGCCTCTGCAGCACTGTGTGAAAGTGTTTCTATAAGTAAATCCTGTTATAAAATGCATGAAAATATGGGTGCTGAACTAATGTTGCAGAGGCAACCTTGGTCTTACTTTCTAACTCCTGGCTACTTTACTGAGCAACTGAAGTAGATTTTAAAATGAAAAAGAAAAAAAAATCAAAAAGCTCTGATTAGCAACATTTCTTTCCACAACTAACATTAGGTATCTAGGAAGCTTGATTGAGGAGTTTTCTAATGAGCAGGTGTTTGAGTAGAAAATCATGGCTACAGCCACTTTGAGGATGTAAGGCTCAACGAGTGGACAGCTTTGTACTTCATGCCATATTTTTGTGAGTAGTCCCTGTTTCACAGTGAAAAGGAGTATGCTGTAAGAAAAGTTCTTGTGAAACTAAAAGGCACTAGTTTTCCTTGACTACCAGCTCTGTTTGTTACAGATAACCAGTATGTTACCTTGTTGAATTTGCATCTGTCTTCCTGGGCTTCATCCCAGGTCTCTTGCCTTGCATAGCTGATGTCTTCCTCTTTCTCTTGGTTGTATCTTAAAACTTACACCAGACTGACTCCTGCTGGCTTCCCTGCCCTGCCCTCCCTTCCCCTACTTTGTTTTACAGACTTGGGACAGCTTGTCTTGGTAGTTGCTTTGCTTCTTGCTAACTTCCTGTCCTCATACTCATATCAGGCTTCCTGATGCAACTTCAGAGGATCATCTTTGATAACTCTGCATTTGAATTGCATGATTTCTGTCCTATCCTGTACTTGATAGTAGGAGGGTCTCTGACTGAGAGGAGCAGTTTCCTCCTCTTAGTCTACTACTGCATCTCATGTTTGTTTGGGTTAAGATTTAATAAGCTTTAAGTGAGCATATACAAACAGCATGTTTGCCTCTAATACTTACAGGGTGAAATTGCAAGCATCCTTCAGAGACTGTTTTGTATAGATTCCACTAAATCCAGTTGTTGTTCTGAAGTGTCAGAGAACAATGTTCTATTAGTCTTTGAGACTGAACTAGTCTTTGAGACTGAAGCATTTTGAAAACCCTTACCTTGTGTTCTACTTTTAATCACACAAATTTTTGATTTTTGTGTCTTAATTCTTGGTATTTTTTTCTTTTCGTTTTTTCAAACCAGGTCAAAACCTTTCTTTTACTCTTACGCCTCTTTACTTGAATAAGCTTATTTGTTTAGTTTCCTTTCGTGATACTGATCTGGAGGGGCAGATAGAAGGTACATTTAAAATACAATCAGATGGCTTTTTAATGTCTAATTATATAAGTTGAAAAGACACATAATAGTTATGTAAGGCAGACTTCCCAGACCGTTACACTTCAGTGTGTTTTTCTAATGTGTTTCTTGTTTTCAATATTCTTTTCAAATGACGTAGAATATCAAGCATTTTGATTATTATTACCTGTATGATACTAGAAGGGGAAAGGTGTATCTGGCAGTTATTTTATGAATCAGGATATAAAGTGTACCACCAAGCTTACTTCTTATTAGATGTGAGCCTGGCTAATTTTGGCATCAGCATGTCAACAATATACAATAGATACTCTAATGAGTTTGGTGATTATATATACAGGTGATGATAATGATGCATATAATCTTTCCCAGAAGACAGTAATACAGCAAAATAACTTAAAATACTGAGTTTGTTTATTCTAAAGAGAATAAACTCACCTCTGGAGAGGAGGTGATTTTGTTTTCCAAAGGAGTGCATGCTTTTAAACTTTTTTTAAAGTAGGTGGACAAATTGTGAGGCCATAGTGAATGAAGTTGAAATGAGGAATACAAAAAAGAATACAAAAGTAAAACAAGTTTTGAAAAAGAGCTTTATTGGATCTGTTGTACTCCAAGGTAGAAAGGAACAAAAACCTCTTGCGTTGCTGGACTTAAATCTAACACCTTAAACAGAAGGGCAGCAATATCTATCAGTTTCTTCTGGTGATAAACATGGAAGCAAAGATGATGCTGGGCCTATTGTCTCAAATTTTTTTTTTTGCTTAAAGCAAGTGTTGTCTTGTGTTTATGACTGCTGTTTTAGACAGCATGATGAAAATGTTTTAACTATTCATAGGAAGAACTTATTTGCCACTCTCTGCTGGAATGGTTAGGGACAAGAGTTCTTGCTGCTGAAATTATTTTCCTTGGGGTAATTGCCCACACAGCTATGCAATTCATATGAAGCCTTATGTCCACAGTTTCTTCTGACTTGTTCCCTGTAGCCTCTCCATTGCAAGTACCCTGAAAACTCAAGTTTGTTCTTGAAATTAGCACATTTAATTTATGGAGTTAAATGTACTGCTATTTGTAATGGTTTTTCAGAGCCATGAAAGGAAAACTGTGGATTAATATTGAGTAAATCAACTGATCAAAAAATCCTGTTTTTATTTTGTGGGTGTTATTCTGACAAAAGAACCAGAATACATTTAAGGGTTTTTTTTTCCCCGATAATAAACTCCTTTGACAGGTGTCTGCTTTGGCCATAGCCAGTGGAAATGGCTTACTACTTAAAGGAGGGAAAGAGGCAGCACATAGCAATCAAATCCTTCATCATCTGACACAAGAAGCACTCTCTATTCATGGAGTCAGAGATGCAGTGCAACTGGTGAGTGCCTAGAGTTAAATCAACTGTTTCTTTGCTATGGTATGTATAAAAAGTGTGGGCAAAACCTGAGAGTTAAAACTGTAAGCTCTTTGTATTGCAACTATTACAGGTGAACACAAGAGAGGAAGTAGAAGATCTCTGCCGTTTGGATAAGCTGATAGATCTCATCATTCCACGTGGTTCATCACAGCTAGTCAGGAATATCCAGAAAGCTGCTAAGGGAATCCCAGTGATGGGTCACAGTGAAGGGATCTGTCATGTGTATGTTGACACGGATGCCAGTGTTGAGAAAGTCACACGAATAAGTAAGCTGTGGGAGGGTGACTTGAATCTCATGGGTGTAATTGAACTTTGGAGTATGCAATGTAGTTATGGTAATTTGTAATTTATAATTTATATATATTATCCGAAAATCTTTGTTGTAAATGTTATGTAACCAATTATGTACTCTTAAACCTCAGTCAGAGACTCAAAGTGTGAATATCCTGCTGCCTGTAATGCTCTGGAAACTCTCTTAATTCATCGAGACTTGCTGAGAACCCCGTTGTTTGATCAGATCATAGACATGTTGAGAGTAGAACAGGTTAGTCACTTGTACTTGTGTTTTCTTTTGTGATTTTTGTCTGGTTTTTTCCTAAAACTTTAGAAGCATTTGGTCTGGCTGGTGTAGCCCTGTTTACATGGCACAACATTTTAGTTACCCATATGTGTCTTTGTACGTGTCAATGAACTTTGCTTCTCCACACAGCATCAAGTGTTTCTGTAGAAATTATTTGAAAGCAGCTTATTCAGGAAATTCATCTACAGGCTGTTACTGGGATACCTTTGCTATATACTTCCTTGTATATAGGAAAAATAACCTTCTGCCATAAAAGCATATACACAACCTTTCTCTACCTTTTCAAATTCAGTCAGATGCAAAGCCTTATCTTCCTGAATCTATTAATTTAGCTTCTTACCCAAGTGAATTCCCTTCTGTTTTAATCCCTTCTGAATTTGCTTTATACATGTGTTTTTTAAAATTTTCGTATTGGATGCCCTTTATTCCCACCCATTTTCCCTCCTGGTATGTCAAAGGCTATCAAAAGGCCAGCATACTAATTAGTTGTCTAGACACAAGCAATGTTTTTTCAGTAGAGGTAGCAGAGACGCATCAGGAAGAAGTATCCATGAAGTAGTATAAATTGCACATAAATCATGGGTTTTCAACCAGCACTGTGTATTTGACAATAGAGTGCACAGGCGGTGATTAGTGGAGGATAGAGAGGTCATACGTTTTGATGCTGTTAAAAGGGTTTTAGTAAAAGAAGTTAGTAAGTTGTCAAGGAGCAAGTTCTCAATGTTTGGGGCTTTTTAATGTCTTGTTTAGTTGTTTCTTGGGAAGGGTAGATTGCAGGGTAGATGTTTGTATTTTGGATGGGAGGAATATGTGTACCAGTGCGTTTCCACCACCCACCGTAACCCATCTCCTTATACAGTGGGGAGGATATTACCTCTGTCTAATCTAACCTGACAACAAGAAATATGCAAATATTGGGCAGGATTATGCAATTAAAGTAATTTATAGTTGAACAAGAAAATGCTGGTTTATAGATATTGTCTTAAAAGCCTTCACATTTAGTAGACTTATGCCTTATTTCCCATTTGTGCTTGTCTTGATAAAATTTCCTGTTTGAATGGAAATTCGTCTGCATGGAATTTCTGTGCTGTGTCTGCTCTAAATTATCTCTCATTGTTAGGTGTTTTGGCAGAGGTTGATAATGTGTTACAATTTTCTTTATAATGAATGAAAAATATCTGTGTGAGATTTTTTGGTTTTGGACCCAGTAACTCCTTTGTATCTGAGATGTGCTTCAAAGATGGCTGGTATCAATTTATAAAGTAAAAGGATAAAAGTCATTTAAGAGCTTAAGACTTCTGTAGGTGCAAACTTGGAAGCATTCCTTTTGTTATTCTCTGCATTGCAGTTGCTTGCTGTCTTAAAACAAAGGCTGGCATCAGTATTTTAGCTGTTTTCCTAGCAGTGCTGTACTGGCCTTTTCTGCCTGGTGACTTAGTGATTCAATTGCTTTAAGTAATTTCAAATGAGTCCTGAATTAGAGCTTGTCATGGTAGGTAGCCAACCTAGCATGTCAGTTATTGTACCTTGTAGCTAATTCACCCATGTGCCAAGTTTCCGAAAGTATAGATGTACTTTTCTTACACTGCATGCATGTTGTGGATCCACTCAGTGGCTAAGCACCATCCAGCTGCCTGCTTGCTCTCCCCTGCTCCAAGTGGGACAGGAGGAGAAAATTAGAACAAAACCAAGGAAGCTTGTAGGTTGAAAGAGAGCTTGATAAGTGAAGGAAAGAGGAAGAAGAAAAGGGACAAAGAGGAGGAAATAACCCAATAAAAAAGTAAACCCCAAAACAAAACTAAAAACCCATCAGCAACACCCACAAGGCAAAGTTAATTACTTGCCGTCTGCCACAAAAAAACCAATGCCCAGCCACTCTCTTGGGCAATGCCTACCTTCTTCAAAAACCCCTTCCCTCAGTTTGTATTGCTGCACATGACATTATATGGCATGGAATACCCCTTTGGTCAGTTCTGGTCAGCTGTTGGCCGAGTCCTCTCCCAGATTCCTGCACACTCCCAGTCTTCGTGCTAGGGGCACAGAGTTAGAACAGGGGGGAAGAGACATCCTTGATGTTGTGCAAGCTCTGTTCAGCAGCACCCAAAACATTGATGTGTTTTGGGCACTGTTTTAGTCAGAAGTCCAAAACATAGCACCACAGGGACTGCTGTCCATCCCATATTGAGTACAAGAAGCTACACTTTCACCTGAAAGGCTCTGGTATGGTCAGTAGCCACAAACAAAATGTTCCTGGTGTTGCAGGTGAAGATTCATGCTGGCCCAAAGTTTGCATCTTACTTGACATTCAGTCCTTCAGAAGTGAAATCTCTGCGCACAGAATATGGGGATCTGGAGTGCTGCATTGAGGTGGTGGACAGCGTTCAAGAGGCTGTTGAACATATCCACAAGTATGGAAGTTCCCATACGGATGTTATTATCACAGAGAATGGTTAGTAACCTGGTTCCTTCTTTAAGCTGCTGTTTTGGTTTGACTGCTAATTCCTGGTGTTAGTGCAACTAACTACGTTGTAGTAGTTCATCTCTTGGGTCTGTGCCAGTTCAAAACCTTACTAGAGCTGTGCCAAGACAAAGGTTGACTCTCCAACCAAGCCAAGCCCAGAACCTCTGAGAATCAGCTGCAGTGTTGATCTGCGGCTGGCCAGTGTGAGTCAAGTAGGCTTCTGTTTCTGTACTTCTTGCTGAGCTTAAATGCTTGTCACTAAAAGGCATGCATTTGATACCATAACCACTGCCACAGGACCTGGTGAACTAGTGATTTTTACTGGAAATAGAGTTGCTCTTGAATGTCTGTCTTGTTGCTAAGGGCTACTGACCTCCAAGTTCACACACTTGCATGTGGCATTTCTGCATGGTAGTTCTCAAATAGTACTTGCAATAGCAATTGAGTTTTGAATTTCTCAGTATTTGGAACAATTCCATGTTTGAGACTAATGGATAGCTGACTGTAGCTTAACTGTCTCAGTTTGAATCACAAATGCTTTTTGGGGCAGCTGTTCTTTCTCCTTGGTCATGCAACTAAATCTCTCTTTGACTAAACTGAATGGAGCTAGAATTATACATCTTTTTGCTTGCTTCTAATCTTTGTGAGCTTATTCTAAGATTTGCAGTTGTGTCTACTTGATACGCATACTGGGGGGAAGGTCAAAATGAGCGTGGCTTAGCACAGGCTGCTTAAGTACTGTCTAATAAGGTTACATGTGAAAGTTGTATTGTTACATATGTTCACTGTTTTATGCAGTGTTTATTGGAATACATGATCATTCTGTATGTAATGGATTTTATTTTTCTCTGCCTCTTTCCCAGAGAAAACAGCAGAGTTCTTCCTCCAGCATGTGGACAGCGCTTGTGTTTTCTGGAATGCCAGTACCCGATTCTCTGATGGCTATAGGTTTGGACTTGGTAAGACAGAAGATATTGTAGGGTTGTGACTGCAGAATTTTGTGGTGTATGAAAGGTGTGGCAGTATGAATCCTGAAAGATAGGATTCATCTCTTATCTTACTGTCTAATAAAAAGGTTTTCAGGAAAGGTACTGTACGAAAAGTTGAAGCCTAGAAATTTCATCCGCACAAAGGTATTTTGGATCCTTTGAAACTCTATTCAATTGCAATAAAGTATGCTGCATGCATATAGTGATAGAACAATACAATACAGGATGTGAAAGTGCTGAACAGCTTTCCTTTTGTTTCTCTTTCTAATGATACTGTAAAGACTGCAATGCTTCAGTCCTGCTGGGCAGATTGAGATGCTGTCCAGTGTGCGAGTCCTGCACTGTTAAGGAATGAAGGGGTAGGAACTCAACTGAGTATCAACTGATTAAATAAACAGGTGCGCCCACTGTGAATTGCAGAAGATAAGGGAAACATTCCTTGAGGAGGTAGAAAATCAGAAGTCTCCACTACACGCTATTACTGTGTTAGCTGGAACAGTGTTCCATGTGACTGAAAAATTCTAGTTAAGGTCTTCTAATATTTCCTCAATGTAATAAAAAAGGACATAAGATCATAATCTTTACTAGTTTAGCTTTTTTTCTTCTTTCAAGGATTATACCCTTAGATTAGTCTAAGAGTAATGTAAGAGATAACTCTCTCACTCTCTTACATCTTTCTTTCTGAAAGTAACTCTAGTAGGCAGAAGTATAAATATACATGACAATTTATAATGTAATAGTTAATCTCCTCGAGCTTCTCTGTCAAGGAAATGGAACTGATATTTGGAGAGGAGCAGAGAATGGCAGGTCCCTGAAAGGCAGGCAGCTTTTTTACTTTGAGGTACAAGAACATTTAGTATGAAGTGAACATCATCAGAGGATTAACTACCTTTATTTTGGACGTTTCCTACAGGTGCTGAAGTGGGAATTAGTACTTCGCGTATCCATGCACGTGGACCAGTGGGAATTGAAGGACTCTTAACTACAAAGTGGTTGCTGAGGGGGGACAATCACGTTGTTTCTGACTTTTCAGAGCACGGGAGCATGAAGTATCTCCATGAAAGCCTCCCTCTCCCTCAGAGAAATGCCAACTGAGAACTCTGGGGAGAAAACCCAGGGTATAATTATTTCCTGAAGTTGCTCAGGCTTCAGGATAATCTCGTTTTTCATCCTCAGAAACATTGTCCTTGGTCATTTTGCAGTACAATGAATACAAAATGATCCCATCAATGAGAATTCTCCCCCTCCCCCCCTTTCAGTTTCTTTAGACAGTATCTGCAAACTGACCTCACTTCTCCCAAAGACAGATTTTTTCAAATCATATAGGTAACATAAGGAAGGATTTCAGTATTGACTACATTCCTTTTTTATCCCAGTGCTCCCTGTAGCAGATATGTTTGGTGGTGGAGCTTAATTTTTTTTTTCCTAAGTTTTGTTTTATTCACGTATCTGTTCTGGAGAACAGACTCAGTAGTTTTGGTTTTGAGGGTTTTTTTCTTCAGTCTTAGGATCATGGCATCTCTTGAAAGCCGGAAAGCTTTATGTTTAATTTCTTTGTATTTGATCAACCTTGAGATAGGGGGACAGATGTTCTAAATGTATAGTAAACTTTTGACCAAGAAACCTTTTATATCTAATTCTTTGTATTGTTGACTATTGTAGATAAATGACATTGTCTGCTTACATTAATTTTGTCACTCATTTGTATCAAAGGTTTATTTTTCTTCAGTTTTATATAAAACTTACTCCAACAGCACTTTGATGATGGCTTGTCCAGAATGAAGCTCTCCACCTGCATGAACACTTCCTGTGGTGCACTGCAGCCCTGCCACACGGCTGGCAGCCAGAGCTCCCTGCTGGCTGCAGGACGTCCCGCTCTCGGTTGGGGGGTCACGGTGTGCTACAGCCCCATCAGGGCGCCGTTTCCTTTTCTGCCAGCTGCTCTCCACTGCTGTCCTGGCACGGGTGGTGGACACAACGTGCTTGGGATCTGGTGCTGCTGCACCCCTTTCTCTGGTCACAGGGGCATCACGATAGGGCACAGGGTGCATCTCCCCTCTGAGGAGATGCTGAAGGCTGCTGGACATGGGTTAGGCGAGTGAGACGCCTCGGTAGGTGTGGATGGCTCCTGTTCACTGAAGGTGGCACGGCAGGAGAACTCAGATTGGCACCGGAGGGTCGCAAGGCAGAGGGTACGAGGGGGGCTTTGCCTGGTCATCAGGGTCACGGTGCTGTCACGACCACAGTCAGTGCGTGCCCTCAGCCCCCGATGCAGACACCAGCAGCGGGTGGGCCCCAGAGCAGAGCAGTGGTACTGAGGCTCCCTTGCCTGGGCTTGCTGGCAAGTAGCAAGGAAAATGCCTTAAGAAACCCATTCCTCTGAAGTGAAGGTGAGGGAAGGATGCTGAGGCGGGGGATGTCTCTGGGGGAAGGTGGCAAAGTTGGGAATTGCAAGGAAGGGTTGAAAGTCAGTGTAGGGGAGAGAGCTGTTCAAGAGCAATTCTCTCGGGGCAGGTCAAGGGAGCAGGTTGGTTCTCAGCACAATTTGAGAACTGTGCCAAGGAAAGCGGTTCCAGCATGTGTCTGTGTTGTACAAGCTCTGTTTGTCTTCTGCATTGTACACTGTACCTTCCTCGGGTCTTGATGTCTCCATAGCTCTTAGTGATCACTACGCACCTTAGTAGCCCTCCTGCAAGTCACAAGTGCATTGCCTTATCAGCTTAGTACCTGTTGAGCTTTTCTTGTCTTGCAATTCCAGCTTAAGGTGTGGATCCGTCTGGTGTCTGTCATACTGTAGATGTTTCTGAGCGGTCATCCCTCACAGTGGTGAGCCAGGTGGTGCTTTCAGTTCCATTTCTGTGAGGTTTTTTTTGACAGAGTTGCCTCCAGAAATTGCATCCCCATGTCCATAACAGTTTTTTGTCTTAAAGCTTGGCTTCTTGCTCATCCGTCATTCTGCTTTTGATGGCTCTCATCCACATCTCCGCTGATGGCCGCAGCAGTCACCACTTTCCAGGGCTGCTGTAGAGCACCTGCACTGTCATGGCACTGTTGGACCTCTGTGCTGGTGGGTGCCATATTCCCTATGGAAGTCACTGTGGCTTGTGCGCTTATCGCATCTCACAGTCACGGTGCTTGCAGTGTTGGGTGTCTGTGTCACCATTGGAGTTGCCCTGCCCAAGTGTGTAGCAATATTAAAGACAGGGTAGCACAGCCTCAGGGTGGTGTAGTAGTATGTTGAACTGTCTGGATACTTTTGGCAAAGACTATACGGTTCATCTCTGGGCTGTAGACAGCAGGCACAGTTACCTTTGTCTTTTGAGGGTGCCAGGCTCTGGCCTTCAGGGAGCAGCAGTTGGTGTGGTCGTGGAGTGGCTGGATCTTGAATGTGCCTTGCCTTTTACAGGTGAGGCTCAGTATCTGGGTTCTTTTAGCTGTGTTAGTGTAGAGTAAGCTAGAACTGGACAAAGTCAATATTTGATAGACTTTTACTTGTCAAGGATTTCAAAAACAAAATGTGAATTTGAGTGCTCAGGCATTTCTAATGAATTTTTAAAGCCTACAGGCTTTTAGTTAAGGTAAAAACTCTACTCCTTTTAACTGCCCACTTGCCTGATGAATTCTTTGGTCAAATCCTGGAATTTTATCTTTCAAGGTTTGGGAAAAAAGTTACAATAAAAAGCCTTACAGAAAAGGCTTTGTGTTGAGTGTGAGGGAATGAGAGCACTGATAAGGTTTTATTTTACTGTAAAGGTTAACCAACAATTTTAAAGTATTTTTAAAAAAAATTTCATTATGGTTTTCTTCCAGGAAAACACTGCTTAGTAGTTAGTTGCTATTTTTCCATGTTCTGTAGACAAAATGGAATCATCTTAAGAGTTTTGAGTCTCTTACAGACTGAGATAGCCTGGGAATTAATAAGTGGGTGATATTGCATAGCAGTGTAGAACATTTCACTTTAGATTGAAATCATGGAAATACTATTGAAGTTCTCTGATGAAAGTTTGATTAATGTAAGTTCCCAAGTCAGCTGTGATTTCTAAAGATCTTATACAATTATGGGTTAAAAAAGGTGTGAGTATATGGAGTGTTTCATAATGCAGGTGTATTTAGTGCCAGAGACAAAATTGTGCCTAGTCAAAATGTGAATTGAAACATTTTAGTGGTGTATGTTACATGATGTTAATATACAAAGCAGTGTTAGTGCCCTAAAACATTCTTACAAGCGTTTAAGACAACTACAGAAGTAAACTAGCTATGTGGTTATTTCGGGGATCTTTTTGTATCCAAACTCCTGAGCAGGAAGAAAACATTGCTGAAGCTCCTGCTAAAGAAGTCTGAAGGGTGAAGAATGAATGCGGGGTAAATAATCTTGAAACGCAGTACTCCTGCTTTAAAGAGCAGAGCAAGCACTTTCCTTGCGTTGCTGTGGCCCTTGCGTACTTATAATGAAACCCGTTGCAGAGCCAGCAGCTCTGTGTACTGCTGTATCGTTTATNGCATCTTCAGAGTCTTACACGGACCGCGGCTCTTCCACTCCGGGAGTGGGCGGGCGGGCGACGCAGACACCCCGTTACACCCTGGGGCTTCTGCAGACGCCGCACAGCTCGGAGAGCACCGGGGGCTCCTCCAGCGGCGGGGCACGGCCGGGGGGCTCCAGCGGGGCAGGCCTCGCAGCCGTCTGGGGCGCCGGGAACAGCGCGGTGAAGTCGGCGGTTTCCGAAAGGGGAGGTACGCTCTCTGCCCGGGCCTTTATTTGTTTCTTTCTGCTGTCTTTGTTCGGGTCGGGTTCCGAAAGAGCTGTTAAAAGCGGTCCTTACTGANATGGTTTTCTTCCAGGAAAACACTGCTTAGTAGTTAGTTGCTATTTTTCCATGTTCTGTAGACAAAATGGAATCATCTTAAGAGTTTTGAGTCTCTTACAGACTGAGATAGCCTGGGAATTAATAAGTGGGTGATATTGCATAGCAGTGTAGAACATTTCACTTTAGATTGAAATCATGGAAATACTATTGAAGTTCTCTGATGAAAGTTTGATTAATGTAAGTTCCCAAGTCAGCTGTGATTTCTAAAGATCTTATACAATTATGGGTTAAAAAAGGTGTGAGTATATGGAGTGTTTCATAATGCAGGTGTATTTAGTGCCAGAGACAAAATTGTGCCTAGTCAAAATGTGAATTGAAACATTTTAGTGGTGTATGTTACATGATGTTAATATACAAAGCAGTGTTAGTGCCCTAAAACATTCTTACAAGCGTTTAAGACAACTACAGAAGTAAACTAGCTATGTGGTTATTTCGGGGATCTTTTTGTATCCAAACTCCTGAGCAGGAAGAAAACATTGCTGAAGCTCCTGCTAAAGAAGTCTGAAGGGTGAAGAATGAATGCGGGGTAAATAATCTTGAAACGCAGTACTCCTGCTTTAAAGAGCAGAGCAAGCACTTTCCTTGCGTTGCTGTGGCCCTTGCGTACTTATAATGAAACCCGTTGCAGAGCCAGCAGCTCTGTGTACTGCTGTATCGTTTATAGCCGCAGCTCGACAGCTTTTACCAGCAGGGCCCATCTCTGAGTGCGGCGAGTCGGGGCCGGGTGCCGCCACTGCTGGCGGTGGGCGCGGGGCCGCGCGGGCCGGGGGCGGTGCTGAGGGCTCGCAACATGGCGGACGCGGGTCGGCGGGNGACGCAGACACCCCGTTACACCCTGGGGCTTCTGCAGACGCCGCACAGCTCGGAGAGCACCGGGGGCTCCTCCAGCGGCGGGGCACGGCCGGGGGGCTCCAGCGGGGCAGGCCTCGCAGCCGTCTGGGGCGCCGGGAACAGCGCGGTGAAGTCGGCGGTTTCCGAAAGGGGAGGTACGCTCTCTGCCCGGGCCTTTATTTGTTTCTTTCTGCTGTCTTTGTTCGGGTCGGGTTCCGAAAGAGCTGTTAAAAGCGGTCCTTACTGAGATGGGGCAGCAGCAGCTGACCTTCATAGCGACCTTTGTCATTTAGCCGGCCAGAACACTGGAAATCGTTCCTTGCACAGCTTTAAAGAAATCTCTTATTTTCTTTGAATAGTAGTAGCTGAGCTCTGGTGTGAACAACAAACGTGTTTGAATTGCTTCACAGTGTTCACTTTACAGGAGAGAACCGAAACATTGGCTATGAGTTTCGGGTTTGTGTTTGATTTGTTGGTTGTTTCGGGAGTTTTGTTGGTTTTCGGTTTTGTTTTTATTTTTACGCCTGGCTTTGAAATAGTTTTAAGAGCCTGATTATCTCGGTGTGTGGTAAGAATGTTGCGTTCCTGCAATGCAATATTGCTATTTGCCATCCTTTATAAAAAATCTACTATCAAAGTCTGTATCTTGGCAGGCAGCAAAAAAATTGAAAATTGTGATGTTTTCAGGCGAAAAGAAACTATGAATAGAGTTGGAAATTATTTTAACACTTGCTGCAATGAATTCTGATGTACATGTATCTCCATTGTGTCTAAATTGGAAATTAGGTAAAATGCATTTGGGTAATATATATGACTACTGAGGAATCCTTAAAAAAAAACCCCAAACAGAATGCTAATTCAAATAGGGCATGACTTAAATGTTGGGCTTGAGAAATACCTGTCTATCATTTGGTTCATCTGGTCTTTAAAATTACTGTTTCCCCCCTGTTACGCCAGATTCGGTACCTTCTACAGGAAGTCTGCCAGAATTCAGACTGAACTAAGGCCAAAATCTAAGTGAATGCTATTTAAAAAAAAATTATCAGTATATCTTGCAATGCTGATGTGTCCACTCTTAAAAAAGTCCCCAACCAAAGATCTGAGCTAGTATTTTTGTCACTTGTCACAGTTTTAAGATTAAAAAAAACTCCCAACCAAGCAAACACAAAGGAAATCCCACCTCACCCTCCAAAAAACCCGAAGAAACTCCAGAACCCCAGTACAGTAGATATTTTTCTACCAGCCAGCCTTGATAAAGACTCATGCAGTTATTTGATAATCTAAAACCAATACTTAAGTATTTTGTCTTGTGTGTCAGTTTTTAATGTAATATAAAAACCAGAAACATTTGTGTTTGCATGTTTTATTATACCTGGAGTTTTTTAAGTGGATCTGCTGTTTACATTTTCATTCATCTTTTTAATCTTAGAAAGCAGTTATCTAAACTAGATTAAGGATGTCTTCAATCATCTCAAGAGAATTAAAAACAAGTAAATTACTTAAATAAATTATTGGAAATTTAAAGTGATCTGAGACAAAGATATTTTGTCTCAGGACTTAAAAAACATAGGTAGGTCTTGAATACATGTGTGAAAGAAACTGCTGTTAACAAATACATCCAGGATTTCTGTATAAATTCTGAGAGTTGATCCCCATAAATTCAAAGGGTTATCATTCCCAAGTGGTTCTTTGTTTTCTTTTATTGTCCTGTTTTTTAAAAGGAATGCTCAGCTTTAAAAAAAAAGGTTTTCATAAACACATGTGCAGTTTTAGATAATGATTTTTCAAATGATGGGCAAATGTGAGATAAAGTTGATTTAAAGCATTCTTTCATACATTTAGAATTCATTAGAATATGAAATGATACTTAGTAAAGTGATTTCTGTTGTATTATTTCTGTTCAACAATGTAAATAGTTTTTTTATTAGCACTGCAGGTAATATTGTAAAAAATAATCATATTAATGCAAGCTTGTTTTCAAAGCAGCCTGATTTAGTTCATTTTATGTTCTGGAGAGCTTTCATAGAATAATATTTTGTTTGGATATCTCTATTTCTGCTAATAAAAAATGAAGTTTTGTAAGCTGTTTTTTATATATTGCTTTCTGAATAAAAATTTGTTGTGGCTGTTTTCATAATTTACTTATTTCTCTCCCCTCAGAATCATATTTTGGGGATAAAAGTTCTTGTGTAGAAAATGCTGACACATTGAATCTCACAAGTTCTTCTCTGCGGGGCCTGAATAGCACATGTGTAGGAAAAACACCTCTCTCTTCTGGTAGATCTGGTTGCAGAAGCCATACCCCTCTTACGGGATATTCGGGTAAGATTAACAGCTCTTAGAGAAAACAGTCCAACTTATATTTCTGACATTATTTTATTAAACAGTTTAATTTTTAATGTGATATTTTAAGATACTAAAATAAACTCAAAACACAATGTGTTTTGTACCACAGAGGGTGCTGCCAATAAACAATACACAAACAAGAATATACTACTTTATGTACTAAGAAGATGTTTTGGTATTGCATCCTCTTGCTACTTACTTTGCATTCATGTATGAATTATCAGTGTAGTTAGAATTCAGACTTTTTTCAAATTGTCCAAAATCAAATTGTATTTGTGGACATGTAGTGTGGTCACTAAGGAGCCCAAATTCATGCACAGCTCTAATCAGGGTTCATTTTTAGGCTTGTCATGCATTAGACATCATATATAACATAATTATCGAGTTTCTTGATGCAAGTTTTATGTATTTTATGTTGGCATGTTCAGAGGTGTAGAACCCTCATTCTCCAGAACACTTAGTAGCTGATGGTACATCTTGCAGTGCTTCATATGAGCAAAATGGTGTTACAGAGTAATGATGCCATGTGCCATGTTATATATATCATATGTGCACTGGTAATGTAAAAGTAATGGGATTTAAAGTTAGTTCTTTCACAGTCTGACTAATCGTTATCAGTTCGGTCTTTAATGTTCTTCAAGACTGAACTGATAATGATTCCTTCCTGCATCTGTATATTTGTTTCTCCTTGCTCTATCATTTGTGATGCTCGTTGATCAATCTTTCATTAATCTGTATTGAATGTAACTGAATATATATGACTGTTTTACAGTTACATCCTCATCTGCAGTTTCTGCTCATACTGTTGCATCGGTTATTGTAGCTGTAGTAGAAGGAAGAGGCCTTGCCAGAGGTGAAGTAGGAATGGCCAGTATAGATTTAAAAAATCCTGAGATGATATTATCACAATTTGCAGACAATGCAACTTACGCCAAGGTATTTTATGGCCTAATTATTGTGACTTACTTTCTTGAAAAAATCTTATGACTAATGGAAATTTAAAATTTCTAGTTTGTCTAAGAGATTTCTCAGAAGTGGAAGTAACAAGTTCTAGAAAATGTGCAGTGTTGAAAAGACTGCTATTTTCCTTACTGTGCCTCCAGATATTAAAGAGGCAAGAATGTTTTTCAAAAGAGAAATAGCCTTTCTGCAAAATACACTATTTATGGGACTGAGATGCCTCATTTTGAAGACCATTGGGCAATACATGGTAGTAGAACTTGCAAGTATTCTTCACCAGGCAAAACAACTCTGAGACAGAAGTGCATAAATGTGTGTGTGATAGAGTAATTATAGTTCTGGCGTTCGTTACATAAATATTCCATCTCAGTTTGAAATGAAATTCACTCAATTTACAGCCAGCACTGCATATTCTGCATTGATTTGGTGAGTAATCTCTGATTTATGCAGCAACAGCAGTAGTGAAACATCTTATTTTATGGGTTATTTTGTCGTTATGCACGCTAGAAAATAAAATGGCTTGTAGCATCTTTACAATATTCAAAGAAACAAAAGCTCTATTAGGACAGTAAGTAGCTCTGACTCAGAATATCAACAACCATCAAATCTGTTTACTAAAACAGATGTTGTATAATGTTGTACAATTTATATTGTTTTATATTTGTACATATATATGTACAATTTATATTGTATATGTTATACAACATTACAGTTGTTGTATGATGGGTTTCTTTGTTTTAAGCATTAGTGCTTATAAAGCCTGTTCTGGTCTTAACATACATAGCTACATATTGAACATCCTTTATAGCTGCCTCTCAGGCCGTGGTCAGATTGTTCATTTTTTTCCTGCCTTACCAGTATAAAAGCTGGCATTTTCTTTGTACGCATATGTTTCTAATTTTCCATTAAGATTACCGAGTTCTCCGTTCTGTGCTCATACCTGATACTGCATTCACCATCCAGTCAAAGAAAGAGAGATGCTAGTGTGCAACTGCTTTTCCACTAATGCAGGAAATGGCCTTACATTTCTTGCCTTAATCTCTCACACCTTTAACAATGTGTGAAAAAATCATGTAGTCAGAAGTTTATGTCCACGGAGTAGACAGAGGAGTTCTGTACCTTTTATTCTTGAACAAACAGAGAGGCCATGGGGCATTTCCCGGTGGGGTCTCTCAAATTGTTGCAGCGTCCTTTTTATTTGATCTTCCTGGCTGCAGAACCTTTGCCCATTCCCTACTGGTTGAGGTACTTGGGAGGTACAGACTTCCTAATCTGCCTGCTAAATGTGCCCCTTAATATGCTCCCCCCTGTATAACATACGATACATGACCATTAAAATTAGCTTTAAGTCCACCCTGGGTGGGGAAGTTAATATTCATAACCCTATTAAGTCTTTGTTCTTCTCAAAGTTAAGGAGTTGAGCATGACCTTGGCTAAGCAGCAGTCCATGTCAATTAGTAACATTTTTTGAAATTAATGGTTTGTCCATTATCTACAAGTCTGGCCCTATCTGCAAGCAGATTCACACTATCTGTTTGTAAAGACACATTCACCGTATTCCTTTCAGCAATTCTGTCTTATCTGCTGATCAGCTATTTTCTTACACTCTCAGAATCCATGCTTTGCCTAGCGATTGGAATCCAGCCTACTGTATTTTCTCTTTCTTGTGCATACTTTTGTTTTTGAACATTCTGCAAATAATTTCAGGAAAGTATTCTTTAAGTTCTTCAAGATTTGCTGAACTGTGATGCCACTGGAAAAAAACTTCCTAGTGGTTAGCAGCTATGAAGGGCATTGACAGCCTTCCCACCCCAAATGCCCTTAGATGATTTTTTTTGTGTATTTTTTGTGCTTGTTTACCTTTTTATTGGGACATCATCTGTCCCTTCTTGCACATATTAACTTGAAAGTGGTTAAAATATAGTCTGTTTTTTTATGTTTCTCCCTTGAGAATTTGTGAGTGCTGGTATAAATGAACATAAATGCATAATGTTGTTTGTCCTTTCTTATAGAGTAGAAGAGCATATAATCTACTAATAATCCCTACTGGGGGTGTGCATAACATAAAGCTGGTAAAATATGCACTTTTTTAGCTATGTTAATACCGAGATAAATGTTACTAGAGGAGATTAAAACAAAATTAAAAACTAATCTCAATCAAAAGATTAGTGGTATTCAGATATGTTTTATTTCTTCATCATCCAGAGCACCATTGACTTCCAGCTGCATGCCCAGAAAGCTGCCATTTGTTGAAATAAGTGCTTCTCCCCCGTTATAGCCATGGAACATAGTTTTGGATATTTATCTCTTGCTTCAATGGCAAGCATAATTCTGTGTTCAAATAACAGTGGATAAGCTCTAAATTTTGTTTGTTTGTTTTTAATTTAGTTTTGTGTAAATTAATTTGACTCATTAGTGTAGAAGTTAGCAGATGATTTGGAACTCGAACTGATTCTAAAATACAAGGGTTCTGTATTTTCTTATTGCTGGTCATTATTGTTTAAAATATTTGAGATTATATAATTTTTTAAAATTGAATTATTTTGAATTTTCTGTCCAGGTTATTACTAAACTCAAGATTTTAACACCACTAGAAATAATAATGTCAAACACTGCCTGTGATGCAGGGAATACAACAAAATTGTTCAGTCTGATAACAGAGCATTTCAAGGTAAGATTTAAAATTTCATTCAATTTTTTAGAGTTCTTGTTGATCACCTTTATGTGATGGTTGATTTAGGAGTTTTACACAACTTTTAAAATTTTAAGATTTTGTGTTCTATGATTTTCAGGTCTAATTTTAGAATGGTAGTGAATAAACTAAATGCAGCTCCCATGCTGCTACTTCTAATACTGACAATTACAGAGATAGGTACATTGCTGATGAAAGCTGAAAGTTTTGAATTTGTGGCATTGGGTAATACCGAACCTAGGAAAGATACAGAAATTTAAAAAATCAAGCATTCTCCCTTGTTCTCTCAATCTGATAAATCAATGGGGCTGATGTATTATACAATAGGAAAAAGAGCACTGTCAGGGTAAAAGAGGATAAAATGAACTAGTATAAGTAATTTATTCATATTAAAGCCTCAGAACCTTTAAAAAAACTATTAATTACTACCTGAATTGCTTCACTGCTGCAGAGCTGATGGCTTCTTCATGAGTGCTCTTCTACTTCCTGACATCTCTCTTCTTTCTCTCACATAAATCACTTATGCATCACACACTTTCAGTTACATTGACCTGCTTGTGTTAGTAAGCTAGAATGAATACTTCTATCAAGACAGATTGCAGCATCAGTTGATAGATTTCTTGGAAACATGTATCACTAGAAAAATATAGATGTCTCTCTGATGTAACTTTTAAAACTATTCACTTTCATCCCCGTCTTCACAGAATGTGGCTTTTACAACTGTCCAGAGAAAATACTTCAATGAAACAAAGGGTTTGGAGTACATAGAACAATTGTGTGCATCTGAATTTAGCACCATTTTCATGGAAGTCCAATCAAAGTATGTTTAAATAAGGAAAAGCATACTGTGTCCAGTTAAGTTTTTAACAAAATAATTTTATGTACTCATTACATATATCTGTGTCATGTTGCAAAAGTTAGAAAACTCTTAACAGATCTGTCTTTTTATTTTGCCCTCTAGTGTTTCTGATATATGTAGAAATGTAAATAGAAAGCCTGTTGCATAGAAAGCCTGTTGCAGTTGGCTGTTTTTTGAGTTTTCACAGCTTTCCACTTCATCTTTTTCATTCTTTCCTTAAAGGTATCTTTCAAGAGCTGTGACTGCCTTTCTTTCTGGCCTCAGCAAGCATTTTCTATGTATCAACAATTTTAAGTGTTGATACTTGGTGATCAGGGTCTTCAAATCACATGTGTCTGTTGAAATATGTATGTTCACAATACCAGTGATATACTGTAGGCTGTCGAGTGTACAGAGACTCAAACATTTATCAATATTTGATTTGCATGAATATATGTTCACTAGGCATGGGTTTGTGCATATTTGAAACATACTATTTCAGTGCTATTAGTCGCAGTAGTTGCCAAGCCACAGTAGTGTAAATGTTATTTCTGTGGTGCACTACTTTTGTGGTATTTCTATAGCAGTATTCAACATTGATAAAAGATTGTTTCTTTCCAAGGTATTACTGTCTTGCAGCTGCAGCAGCTTTGCTAAAATACGTTGAATTTATCCAAAATGCCCTTTATGCTCCTAAATCACTCAAGATTCGTTTCCAGGGGAGTGAGAAAACAGCTATGATAGATTCATCATCAGCACAAAATCTTGAACTAGTGATTAATAACAGAGATTCTCGGTAAGAATATTTTTTTCAAGTTACGTTTTTATAAAGATGAATTTCTCTTAAGTTTCCTTGATACTTGTGTCAAAGAGCTGACCATTATATTTATTTCTATATGAGAGAACTTGCATACTATTCAGAGCTTCTAAAAAAATATCTTGACAGAGAAATAGGTTACAATTCAGCACAGAATTTCTAGCACAGGAAATCCTAAAGTGAATTGTAGAAAGAGATGATGCATAATCATCTTTACATTGATGGGCATGTTTTATTCAGACTTAAAAAATTTATTTGTGCAAAATTGTACAGACTGGGAAATGAAAGAGGCAATATTTCTGTAAGTTTCTTATGTTGGATTGAAACGCCTACATTTTACTCATTTTACACAAGAGACATGCTTCAGCCTTGGAAGGTTGTTTTGTTTCCTTTTAGACCTAATAGTGGGAAAGAGAGTAATTTCTATAATGATGGGAATGTGCAATGTAGTACTTGATTGCATGGTAGTTTTCCACATTGAGATTAATGCTTGGAGCACTTCCTTCATTGGCAGTTAGTTGCCTTGTAGGCAGAAGAAACTTCAAGGCTTACCTTCTCCAGACTGCTACACTTGTGGTTAGCAAGAGAAATACTTGGAACTTGCGTTTGGCTGCCTGTCAGGTTCTGAGATCCACCTCTGTTTATATGTCCTCTTAATCACCCTGATATAAAAAGGGGAGCCTGGAGATTCCTCACTTTCCAAGTACTGTTCATAAGAGCTTTCCCCTTGGGGAGATACAGTAGAATCACAGAATGCCTTGCATAGGAAGGTACTTTTGGAGCAATGTTTTTCTGGAGAAATATTTTTCTGTTCTTAATTTCACAGATGGTTTTGAGAGGATGGTGGTTACAGGAAGAACTGAGCAACAGTAAACTGCTTTAAGTTTCTCTGGGTCTTTTTTTTAGCATTATTGATGCAGAATTTTTGCTGAACCATTGGCAAGTTTGAATCAGCGAGACATAGCTATTTTTATTACATAGATCTTATCCCCGAAGCCTGGTTAGATATCTTTGTATTAGGTATCAGCAGGTAAAAGTTAATAGCACAGGCACACACCAGAAATACCTAAGTCAAATTTGTGTGCCAATCTTAATTTTGGAGGGACTTGTCTCTTCCTTTAACTGTGCAGGGAAATAAGTCCTCAACTGCAAAAGATAGGCACTGTGGATACTCTCCCAAATGTAGAGTTGCACTTAAGTGTTGTCACGGGTTGCCTCAGACAGTAAATGCACCCTTAATACAGCTGGGTTTGAATTTCCCCGTTTTTAAAAAATTCTCTTGTCTATTGCTTTGCTTTTTTTTATACCATGGTATTTCAGGGTGTTTCTGCTCACTCTATCTGTCTACCTACCTACCTGTCTATCTGTCTTCATGGTGTTTGTTCTGTGTACTTGTATCAGGTTTCTTTCTATTCAAGTTCTGTTTTAAATCAATATGTTATTATGGCCCCGGTATTTAGTGGGTCTTCTTCTGGCCAATAGCATAGAAGATTTCAGGTTTCTAAAACTCTTTGACTGTGTAGTAGGTGTAAATATTATAGATGGCTTTTTCTGCACAGATGCCGTCACCCTTAAGTGTGAAACCCTGGGATATGTAACATGTAAAAACCATAAAGATGAAACTAATACTTAGAAATTATAAGCATGTTATTTAGCTCCTATGTTGACTGAAGTATGTTCTTTGAAATAATAAAACCAAAAATTATTTCTCTTTTTGACTTCTAAGTGTTTTAAATTATTTTCAGAAATGTTTTTCAAGTAAATTATTCTGATTAATATTTGATTTGTGATTATAATTTGATAATTTGCCTCCTTGTGTAGGGTTGGTTTGTTCATTTTAATTAGTTTAATTGAGAGGGAAAATGTGAACATTACCACTGCAGTAGCGATGAAATACTACTACAAAAGATGAATAAAATACTAAGTACAAATGTATTTCTATACTTACATAATTGAGGGCTAATATTATGTTAAATTACATTGAATTACCAGCTTCCTAAACTGCTGGAGTTCATATAATATATATGGCAAACGGGGAGAGGCTAAGCATGCCTTAGATTTGTAGGGTACTCTTGCCCATAAATGTCTCCTGACACTTGCCATCTCTTTTTTTGGTGTATGTATTCTTCACATCTATTTTATTTTCTAAGGAATGGTCACACACTTCTTGGTGTTCTAAATTACACTAAAACTCCCGGTGGAAGTCGAAGACTTAGATCCAATATCCTGGAACCTCTAGTTGATGCTGAAACAATTAACACAAGACTGGACTGTGTTCAGGAATTACTCCAGGATGAGGAGCTCTTTTTTAGTCTTCAAGCAGGTAGTAGTTTATTTTGTAGCACCTAATACTATATTTCTTTTTGAATGTTATTTTTCTAATATAGTCAAGTATGTAGTGTGATTCAGTATGCTTGAAAAGTATTTTTTAATGGTTTGTTAGGTGACATGGTAAGCCCTTAATTTTTTTGAAGTAGTCTATATTATCATAGTGATACTTTTCTCAAGTACTTTGCTTAGAAAAGTTGAATTTGTCTGAAACAGCATATAGAAGTCTGTGAGCCAGTAGTTTTTTGAAAGAGTTGGAGTTAGTCTCTTTACCTCTTTGACTGGGTATGCATCATGTTTGATGTGTACAAGTATATATAATGTATTCATGAAAAAGCAAACACATTGCTGAAGTAATGCTTGCGTATAAATATTTTTTTCCTCTTGCTTCATAAAACATACGATCCAGAGAAAGGTAAAATACAATACTAGAATTAATCCACCTGAAACTGGATTGTGGAGCCTTTCCATTTTGAGGAGGCTGTAATCTGATCTTAAGGCTCCTCTCATGGGACACCTGATAAAAGCCCACGGCCCTGGCTCTGCTCGCCTCCCCTCGGCTCTCTGCTCTCCGCTCTTGGAGCTTTGCTCAGGCTCCCGGGCCTCTGCCTCCTGCCCCCCCACCCGGTACGGGGGGGTGGAATAAATGGACCCTCCTGCTAAACGTCTGTTTCCCCTGTCATCGGGTTGTGGCCTTCCTGGATACGATCCACACTGTAGCCACACGCTGCTACAGTGGATTTTATAATCTTCATCTGTGTCACAAGAGAAACAATTCAATCTAAGAAAAAAAAGTATTTCTGAATTGACAGATGTCTACCTATACAATAATCACTGCATGCTTAATATAGTAAGTCATAAGTATAGTTGTGACAAAATAGTTCAGATGTTAGCTATTTTTAAGCTCATTTTTACCCTGTGAATAATTTTTGACAATAGAATGTAAGAAAAAGCTTAGCATTAGTATAGCTAATTAATTGTGTGCTTTCAAAGAAAATACATCTTCTTATAATTTCAGTTTAATTTCTGATGTGTATACTTTTGTTTTATAGTTATCTCAAAATTCTTGGATACAGAACAACTACTTTCAGTTTTGGTACAGATTCCAAAGCAGGATACGGTATGTTTCAAAATACAACTTGGAAAAATCAATTATCTCTCCATAACATGCAATATATAAATGTGATGTCTGTAATTCATCCTAATGTATGCAAATGTACTTCCAAAAATGTTTGCTCTTTCGTCACTCCCCACCTTTATTCTTCATAAGTGTACACTTTATTCAGCGGTACTCAGATGAGAGAGAGGAATTTTCTTCACATCAGCATAGATGGAAAAAGTGTTTAGTGACTTACAGTCCTAGTGACTGTTATGTCTAAAAGCAAGATTATTTTTTCATTAGACCTTGCTTCATATATCAGTCTGCATGTTAGCACATGTAATACAATATCAAAATGGAATAAACACATGTGATTCACCAGTGAATCTTGCTTGAGACCAGACCCAACAGTTAACTACAGTGAGCTTGAGGTTACTGAATCTCAGCTTTGTTTCCACGAAGCATATTGAAACCATGATATTAAAAGTTACTTTTGCCTACTGTACTCGAGTTAGATATGTTTGCCACTGCTTTTGAATTGATGATTCCTTATGTTGATGCTTGTGTGCCAGCATCTTAGATACTCACAACTCTTTCACCATACAGTGTCTTCTCACATGCTGATTTACCTGCTTAGATAAAGGATTTGTCTAATTCTAGTTAAAGAAATCAGGTACAGACTGAAACAGGCCAGTAGTAATAAATGCAGATAAATCTCTCTAATGACGTAATCAAAACCCAGAATGTTTATTTTTTGTAGCTTTCCTTGTAGTAATGTGTAACATGAATTCATGAGTTCATCTTTATGACTAAAACTGTCAGACAGGATGCTTTTATGTATGCATAGGACCATGTACACCAAACATTTTTACTGCAGTGTTTTCACTGTTGACTGGTTCCAGTATAGCAGAGCTTACTATTCATGTAACAGACATGCTTATTCAAGTGCTAGCTGAGTTGCTTTTATCAAATACTAGATTAGGCAATTCACTATGTTTGATTCCTACTCTCCATAAAAATTTTCATTGTAAACCTTCCACCAGTCAGCAGATGAGATGCACATCTGAGATGCCTACAGTTTCAGTTACTAAATGTGTGAGTGGTACGTTCAGCATGAGCATTCTCTTATCCTAAGGAGGCTGTCAGTCACACAGAATCACAGAATCACCAGGTTGGAAGAGACCTTCCAGATCATCGAGTCCAACCATCCAGTCCAGAGGCTGTCAGTCACACAGAATCACAGAATCACCAGGTTGGAAGAGACCTTCCAGATCATCGAGTCCAACCATCCAGTCCAGATCATCCATGCCCTAACACCTCAACTAAACCATGGCACTGAGTTCCACATCCAGTCTTTTTTTTAAACACATCCAGGGACAGTGACTCCACCACCTCCCTGGGCAGTACTTTAAAAAATAGGTTTGGAAAGGTCAACTTTTTTTTTTAATAACTGCTCGCTCTCCAGGTTATGTCATACAGTTACAAAGTAGTTCAGAAAAAGCATGAGTTTCTTGGAGGGACTAATTGTCTTAAAAAAAAAAAATCATATTCATTGCATAAATAACATCTGAAACTTTAAGGGGACTCCAAGGGACAAAAACCTGTGCTTGATCCAGTCTTGCTGAGATGTGTACTTGAAAAATCATGTCAATGGTGAAGTCATTTACTGCCTTTGGGTTGGATTGTATCATGTGCATAGATTCACTTGTAACACTAGTTCAATTAAAATACCTGTAAGAACTAATTAGTCAAAGATCCATTCCACTACCACTTTTTCACATATGACCACATCAGTTCTTTTGAACTTTGATTCCGTCATGGGACTTAGACCCCATATTTATTTGGAGATTAGCATTCTTTCATTCATGCATTTAGCACTGTTTAGTTTTATCTTTTACAAAAAAAAAAGAAAACTTTATATGACTAAGTTATGAGATCCCCTCAGCCACAAGAGTAAAGAGATATTATATGTTCATGAGAAAATATTTCACATGGGGTCATGCTCCTATGTTCACGTGCTTATCTACATTTATCTGTGTTGTTTCCTTAAAATTCTTTCGCACAGTGCGTGTGTACTGTATATATATTATCCCCTAATGTCAGCAACAAAATTCTTTATCGTGAGTGTTAATAGGGCATACAAAACAAGGTAAAGGGTTTCTGTGAATGAAAGATTTTGAAGAGCAGCCATTATTTCGAGAAAAATTTTGAAATATTTACTGGATTTTTTTTACTGTCATATGAGCAGATGTGTAAGATGTACGTATGTTAACCAAAGAGAAATCAACCGAACAGGGTTATGTTGTGCTTAACAGCATTAATGGAAAAGGTTGTGAGCTTCATTATAATACATAATGTTTTTGCTTTGAAAAAGTCTACAAATTGTGTGGAGCTTATATAGAGTTAAGTATACATAGAAGATGAAAAGTTTTCACAGTTTGGGCTAGCAGGGTGTTCTTAGAGTCAGTCATTATCAATTCAAACATAGGAAAATTTTAACTATTGATGGACAAACTATCACAGCAGGCAGTGTAAAATTCAGGTAAACATTTTTTGTGCAAATGCAAAATTGTCAAAGTGAGCTTATGAAGTGTTTCAGGAATTTTCATTAAATGTATAAGCCTGTTAAGAATATGAGTTCTACTAGTTCTTAAGTACTTTTTAGAACAGTCATACAAACATCTCCAATATTCGGAAAATTTTTCAACAGGTTAAAACTGCTGAATCAAAAATAACTAATTTAATCTACCTGAAGCATACCTTAGAACTTGTGGAGCCTCTGAAAGTAAGCGATCTCCTTTTTTTTTTTTTTTTTTTT
>VZRH01006490.1:699969-717657 GCA_013397555.1 Urocynchramus pylzowi
CCTTTAAAAGAAACGGTTCTCTTTTTTTTTTTTTTTTTTTTTTTTTTAAATAAAATACAGACTATTTTTTCCTTATTTTTTATGAAGTGCAGTTTATTAAATTTCATATAATGTCTCAAGTCTAAGGGATCGATAAAGTAAAAAAATGATATAATTAAAGAACACAATACTGCCAACATAGTACACTGATTCTTAACACCAGTCGAAATACGCATTTGTGTCTATGCTGTGAAGAGCAGGATTCCTACCATTGCCTGAATAATGGATTATATAACAAACATTTAACTGAAACTCCTGCTCAGATTCCACTGGCTTTTTACAAAAATGCTGATTAGCCTCACTGAATCTGAAAACTTTCAGTCCTTTAAAAAGGCTGCAAAAAGAAGTAACTGTCATGTCCATTTTTTAATCTTCAACAGGCTGCTTTAAGAAGCTGTAACACACAACTGCTAAAGGCTTATTACAATTCTCTTGAAGATACAAGGTATTTCTCATAATACTTAGCTACTGGGTTAGGAACGCTCATCTCAAAAGTACCTGTAAGATAAAAGATGTTGCATCTTTGCTTGTTTATAGTTATGAGAATAGCTCAATTCTTTTGCTTAAAGCTGATTTTAATTGTCAGAAAATCTTAATTTTCAGCTAATGAATACAGGGATAAAAGCATGAGAGCTAGCTGTGATAGGGGAGTTGCTGCTAAACTGAACTCCCTTAGAAATAATTCTGGAAAGACAAGAGTAGTGGTTTCCTAGAGTCTCCATAATAATGCAAAAATGAAATGTTGTCTATTTAAAAAAAATATATATATTTGAGAAAAAATTTATATCTCCCAAAGATGTGAATGGTATTTTTATTCAGACTTCAGTATAGTCACGATTCATTCTGAGGTGAAAATAGAAATGAAATGTACTGTTTTGTTTTAACAGTAGAAAGTTTCAAAGTAGCTTCACTTACTTCACTTCACTTACTGCTACTTGTAATTTGGGGATGATACTGCAAGTAAAAATCGTAAAGTATTTTGTATCTAATTAGTGATACAACTGATATTGCAGATTTGGAATTATACTTGAAAAGATTACACGTGTAATTAATGATGATACAAGATACACAAAAGGATGTCTGAGTATGAGGACCCAGAAGTGCTACGCTGTCAAGCCTAACATCAATGAATTCCTTGACATAGCTCGTAGAACATACACAGAAATTGTTGATGACATAGCAGGTATTTCTAAACTAAAATTTGTATTTATTTGGAGTTTAAAGTAGATTGCATTTGACATATAGAAGCCATGTAATTATATGTGTTATAACCCTCTCATATGTAAAAGGTATTTAGTGGTGGTATGAATTGATTGTCATTGATAAGCGACTGAGATTCTCCATTTCTGGATAAAACCTCAGTTTTATTTTAATAAAAATCGAATAATCATGTAGCGATTCCTGTATTCAGAGCTCTGTTAGTCCTTGTTCTCTTTAAGTGCAAAAAAGTTGAAGTAATGAAACAGAATTACTCCACCTAAAACATTCTGCATAAAACATGTAAATCTTTGGTTTAGCTTCTTCATTTAAAATATCTGTGTTCTTTGTTCTTTATGTTTTAAGCAGTCTTGATCTATCTGTGGACTACCTTTTAGCTAAGGTATTAAGAGTTGGAAAATATGAACAAAAGGAGTTGTGGCATGATGTGCATTACTGTGTTTTAGTAACCTTCCTGTTTATTCTATTATGTCAAAATAGAAGAAAAAAGTTTCGTCTGAAACTGATTTCCTTTTTTTTTTTTGTATAAATTACTGAATTCTAGAAAGGACCATCTTAGTAAAAGAGCATCAGAAACTTAAGCACCTGTCATGTATTATGAAGTTCCTGTTTTATTCTAATCCTACATTCATACATAGTTGAAAATACAGATAATACTAGTTTTGTATTTCCATTAACATTTTTCATCTTTGTACCAGCACAAGGGGGGGAGGGAGAGGGGTGTACCTGAATGTATGTAATTTGGGTTAAATCTTTGTATCTGGTATGTAGGTATGATAACGCAACTTGCTGAAAAGTACAGCCTGCCAATGAAAACAAGTTTCAGCTCTGCTCGTGGATTTTTTATCCAGATGAATGCTGATTGTTCAACGTTACCTAATGGCCAGCTTCCTTCAGAATTTACAAAGGTATCTGAACAAAATATGTTTTAGTGTAATATATTTACTTTATTTACTATACTTTATATATTAATAAAGTACACATTATACAGTACATAACAATAAAAATAATTTTATTGAAGATATTTAGAAGTAAATGAAGTTTTAATTGGGATGTTTTTATAACTACCCTATATTCAGTTATATAATCGAAAAAAATGTGCAAGTACATGCAATTATGTTTTGTGCAAGAATAAAGTTGTATATCTTGCTAATTGTTATCTTAAATGGAATTTTCATAAAAATTATGTAGTAAATATGAAACTGGGCATTGTTTTTTCTCTTTTGTTTCCCCATATGGTTCCCAATTTGGTTTTTAGGAGCTGTTTTTCCTTCTGATAATGAGGCAAGCTCTTATTGTTGGTTTCAATTCCCCATAGATCACGAAAATGAAAAACACATATAGCTTCACTACAGCAGATTTAATAAAAATGAATGAAAGATGTCAGGAGTCCCTGAGAGAAATATATCACATGAGCTACTTGTAAGACCTGCTAAAACTATTTAATATTTGCTAAGTATAGTTATTTTCTGCAATTATCTGTACATGGGCTTTTAAAGCTCCCTTTCTGTTAAATTATGGCTATTTATAGCCATACTCTAAAGCAATACTGTTCAAGTGTACCTCGAGACAAAAAAAACCCCATAAATTGTGTATTGTATTAAACATGTTTGCAAATATATTGGCATTTATAGTGGTCATCATGTAAATTTTTTATGGGTGAATTATCTGCACAAAATGACACAATGAATGCATTAGTTCTGCATCAGTTTTGCATCTGTAATGCAGAATTGGTACTTTTAGTCAGTTCCTTATATTTAGAGCAGAACTGTCTATTTCTGTATCTTGTCCTTGCTGCATGTCCTGTTGCTCTCCTCTCTGATTTACAGCTTAGTAAGTGTAATGTTACCTGTCAGTTGAAGGGAAACTCTTTCTAGCAGCCATGTAGGGTTTTTTTAACATGAAGATCTAAGGGAATTAGTCACCTGTCCCATGTTAATAAAACATACTTGATTCCATAGCTGTGTTTTTAGTTCATTCTCTGTGTGAAGCTTTCATATGAGCAGCTGATATTTGAGATGTGTGTTTTATATCTGATCAGCAGAATCTTAGCTGAGATGATGGTACAAGATCTTAATTTACTTCCAAGAAATTTATACATTTGCTCACATCTGGTACACATGATTGCATTTTATGAGTGACTTTTTATCCTAAGGTATGCAGCATGGACATTATAGTTCCTTTATTTCTGTAAGTTGTATAAAGTGACAGGATGTGCCGTGCAGCAGCTAAATCAGTGTCTTATTTCAGAATAGTGTGTAAGCTACTGAATGAGATCTATGAACACATTCATTGCTTATACAAGCTGTCCGACATTGTGTCCATGCTGGATATGCTGCTTTCATTTGCCCACGCCTGCACTCTTTCGGATTATGGTAAGTTTCTTCTTTGATTCTGTTATGGGTTAGATAAAGACCCTTCTGATGGAGAATAACCAGACTGTTTTGTCTGGTTCAATTTCTTTTTCTGTCTCAGTAGTCTTTAGGTTAGTGTCTCTGCTCTGTCTTTGCCAGTTTTATGCTGATATTCTTTCTGCTTTCATTCATCGAGATTAAGTTCTGCTAGTTAGCTGCCATAAGCCTTCCCAGTCACTCTTCTAGAAATAGACAGTTGAAGCGTATTCCGCTCAAAAGCATGAAGTGTATGGACATTCCCTGTTTACGCTTTTTTCTATTCCATTAATTCTGGTAGATGAAGCCGAGCCATGTGTAATTGGTTCAGAAAAGAAATGTATTCTGACAGAAATCCATAGAGATAGTTCCAGCATCAAATGTATCTTTGTAGGCATGGTACATATCCAAATAATCAGTATGGTAACTTATAACCAAAATAGAAGGAATGCTACTGTCCTGTTCACCATGTAAATACAGGGTACATATGTAGAAGTAACAGGAGTCCACAACCCTTGTACATTAAAAAAATACTTAATCTCTTTGCATTTTTTTAATATACTTTATTTAAAATACTTAATCTCTTTGCATTTTACTGGAGTTCAGCCCTACCTACTATGGAACAAAACCACAGAACATTAATTTAGAAATAAAGTTTTAGTTATGGATTTCTTTTTGTAATCATAAATCATGAAGGCTTGCATGGTAATGAGAAGCTGTACCTGAAAGTGGCTGGTAATTCTTCCCAAGAGCTCTGCTCAGGAAGAATTAACTTTATTTCAAAACATACTAGCTTAATAATGTAAAGGTTCCCACACTAACTCCTCAGTGTTTTACATCTTTTTTTCTTCATTTAGTTCGTCCAGAATTTACTGATACTTTAGCAATCAAGCAGGGATGGCATCCCATTCTTGAAAAGATAGCTATGGAAAAACCTGTATCTAACAACACGTACCTGACAGAGGGCAACAATTTTGTCATTATTACAGGACCAAATATGAGTGGAAAATCAACATACCTGAAACAGATTGCTCTCTGTCAAATTATGGCACAGATTGGTGAGTAAGAGTGTACAATATTCATCATCTTCCACACCACATGTTTTTATGGTTAAAAATATTAATAAAGTTGAATGATTTAGCTTCCAGAATAACATTATATGTAAATAAAATATTAACAGGCAATTTGTAGTCCATTTTCTTCTACCAGCTCTTGTATTGCTTACAGAGGCAACTGTAAGGTTTTTCATCTGCTGCTGGAAATCTATGGGGCCCCATCTGTGTGTCTTGAAATCTCCCTAGTCTATCTTCCGGGAAGCACAGTTGCATGCCCTAGTTCTTTGGAGCACCATAATCCAATCTAGCACCTTCTGCTAGACTGATAGTGAGTGTCCTTCAAGTATGCTGATCAGACATACATCAGTGTGTTAGTCATCCAAAAGAAACACATGACCTTGAGCATACTTAAATTACATAGAGAAACATGTTTCCAGACAAGTACAATTAATAGATAAATAATCGACTACTTCAAATAAAAGTAGTAACAAATATTGCAAGGTTCTGTTACTAAAGTTATAAAAGGAAACCAACTATAAGTAAAGTCTGACTGAAATTCATTCCTATATTCAGGAATTCCTCATGACTTTTTTCTTAAAAGTAAGTCCGGTACCATAGTTCAAAGATCTACTTAGCAGTGGAGAATAAAATTTATCCATCATGCATTTGTGGGTTCAGTCCCCAGTAACTGCAAGTTCTTGAGGAATTACTCTCAAAACCATGAGTTTAATATGAATAAAGCAGACTGTGAAGATTTTGGCAAAAGATTCCTGTTTTTTCCTGTTCGGTAAAACTACTATGCTTTGAAGTCTGATAAAGGCAACATCATCTTGATTTTGGGAAGCTAACATTTCTTGGGATTAGTAAATCAGTGGCCACAGAAATGTAAAACAATCCTAGAGTGCATTGTTTTGTCCGCATCCCTTTAGACTGACAAACAGCTTCAGGCATATGATTTCTTACAAGTTTCACTGATAAGCTTCTTTAATTATCCTATCTATATAATAACTTTTTTTTTATAAATTAATGGTAGAATGTAATCTTACAAAACTTTATCAAGTAAGATGCTTTCTCTGCTGTGCACAAAAACCAAGTGTAAAAGTAATTTTTTTTCCCAGTGACGTATGGCAAATGTTACAGTGATGAGAGAAACTTGTCTTTTACTTGCTTTGTAGGTTCTTATGTCCCAGCAGAGTATTGCTCTTTTCGAATTGCAGAGCAGATTTTTACCAGAATAGGTATGGATGATGATATTGAAACAAATGCATCAACATTCATGAAGGAAATGAAAGAGGTATGAAATATAGCTATCCAGGTCCAAGGCCCATTTTTACTGTTAAGCTAATAAAAATTGTACTAGTCTATTTCCACTGAAAGAGTATACTTTGAAAAACAGTCAAAAAATCAGCCTTCCTCTCTTTTATGATAAACCATAGAAAACTAGTCACCTCTTAAAGAGAAAGATATTCCAGTGTGAATAAAAATCAGTGCTTTGTTGGATAGTACTTACAACATTTTTGGGTCAGCTTTGATGTTAAAATATCATTTGTAGGGGCCTAAGCTCTCTCAGTTTCCTCTCACAAACTGATACTGTTTGGAAGGTAAGTGATATGTTCAGTGAAAAAGAGAAAGAATGCTGTAGTGTGACTCTTTGCTTGATTAGAATTGACAGCTGTTTGAAAGCTTTGAAAAGGTAAAATTGCTGTATCTCAAGATATTTTTTTTTTAATTTCTGCGTTATGTTCCAACTGAATAAGATAAAAAATTCCTTTTAAAAAATCCACATTTATAGGAATGATAACACTTTGAATATTTTTCTAGATAACGTACATCATACAAAATGCTAATGATAAATCCCTCATCATTATTGATGAACTTGGCAGAGGTACCAGTGCCGAAGAAGGTATTGGAATTTGTTATGCTGCCTGTGAATATCTGTTGAACTTAAAGGTAATTCTTTAATTCTTAATTCCTTTAAGGATTTTAAGGAATTTAATTCTTAGAATTGTTTTGTCATCCTGAAGGTAAATACAGTATTGTCTCATAATTTAACATCAGTTTTGCAAAGATTTCTTGGCTAAATACGGTATTTTGGATAACCGGTGATTATAGTAAGAATTGCGGGGATAGAAGAAACATGCTGCAGTTCTGTTCACTGGTTGTTGTGATTTAACCTCAGTCATCTGCTTAACACCACCCAGCTGCTCACTTGCTCCCAAGTGAGAGCCCAAGCCCAAGAGAGATGAGGGGCTTGTGGGCTGAGATAAAGACGATTTCGCGAGTAAGGAAAGCCATATGCAGAAGCAAAATAAGGAATTCATTCACTGCTTCCTGTTGGCAGGCAGATGTTGAGTCGTTTCCTGCAATGCAGTTTCCTTACAGTGACTGTTACCAGAATACCAAATGTCCCTCCTTCCTCACAGTTCTTATTGTGGTGGTGTAGTATAGTGTGAGATATCCCTGGGGTGAGTTTGGGTCAGCCATCCTGAATGTGTCCCCCCACAGCTCCATGAACACCCCCAGGCTGCTTGCTGGTGGGACAGGGTGAGGAGCAGAACAGCCCTTGGTGCTGTGCAAACGCTGCTCTGCAGTAGCTAAAACATGGGTGAGTTATCACTACTGTCTCGGTCACAAATCCAAACAACACATAGCGCAACACAAGCTACTATGAAAAAAACTAACTCTAGTCCATTGAAAACCGGAACACTGGTCACCATATCTTTCCAACTTGCTTACAAGCTTGTAACTCCCTCTAGAAAGAAAATAACCCAGTCTGCTTAGTTTTACTTATTTAGTTTAGTTTTAGTTTTGCTTTATGCTTGAATGTTAAAAGTGAACCTCTTTACTTGGTGGTTACTTTTCAAAGTACAGTGGTAGTTCCACACAAGTTATGAATTGGTCACAGAGGTTAGAAACTTGTTTAGAAAAGTGGAAGATAATTGTAGATGGATTGCAAGTTTCACCTCTGTTATGTATTTCAACTCTGCTAGTTATGTGATCAACCTCAGGGGGCTGTTATGAACCTTTTGAGTGTGCCGGTGTTTGTTTCTCCTCGGAGTTTATTCAGAGTACTTTTGAGGGTTTTTTTGGTTGGAAAAGCTCAGATACCTTCTGTCACTTGTACTTTTGATACATAGAATTCCTCGAGAGAATTAAGCAACCATTTGACAGTCATTCCAATCCACACCAGTCAGATTTTGTAAGCATCATGGATTCTCTTTTGTTTCTGATATTGTTTTCCTTCTATTGAGAAATGAGCAAAAGAATCCTCAGCTGGAAAAGATGTACTTGCCAATGGTAGAACGCATCCCTTAAGGATTTTCAGTTGCTTTAGTAGTGTAAAAACAGCTTTTCAGTGTTTTGGAGGAAAACCTGGACATCTGTGAGATTGTTTAATTTTTCTTCTTTATTGGAGTTTATTTCTGGATCATCTCCAAAATAAATTTTCTTTCTTATTTCCTTATTTAGGCATTTACACTGTTTGCTACACATTTCCTAGAACTATGTCATATAGACACTTTATATCCCAACGTGGAGAACTACCATTTTGAAGTGCAACATGTGAGAAGCAGTGCTGGAAATAAAGAGAAAATTGCTTACACTTACACACTTTCTAAAGGATACACAGAGGAAAAGAACTACGGTAATGGATTCCACCGTGACTTACAGTTGGCAAAAGTTACAAAGATACTATTTCAGTTATTAGGCATCTAACAGTATTTTTTCTGATGACAGGTTTCTCTTGAGTTTGTGTCTCTCTCAGAGAGATACAGAGATATGCAGATCTGTAATTTGTTCCAAATAATTGTGTGTTTTAGGTAACCACATAGTGAGATAGTAGTTTTAGGTAGTATGAAGAACCTACATGATACTTTGTAGTGAAAAAAAATCTTACTGATGTCTTACTGATGCCAGTATCTCCTTGATTCACGTCTGTTTAAATGAGTTGAGTCATTCTGAGCATATGCTACTTGAGTTCTTTTTATCTCCACTTAAGGAAGTGAATGAATGGTCTGTGGTAACTTACAGATGTGTCTGCCATAAGCAGTGATGACTGGTTAACAGGAGGTTGGCCCTTTTCGATTAGCAAAAAGGAATCAAGTGTCTTTAAAAAAGGAGAGGAATTTTGCAGTGTATTAGGCTAAGACAATTTTGAGAGGGTCTGCAAAAGCATCAGTGTTCTTTGAAAAGTGGATTTACTTCTCTTTTAACTTCAGAATAAATTATAGCGTAGATTGTACAGATTGATTAATTATGGGTCAATAAAGAAAAGAGTGAATCACAAGAAATATGTATGTTTCCAAATACTAGATTCAGATGTTGATTGCTTGATTTAGGTAACATTTGATCAAGAGGAAATTAGCTACACATGATTTTTGCAAGCTATTGGTAACTGAAGACTAGAAATTATTCCAGCTAAGCTTCAAGTAACAGGACTTAAAACTCACCTTGATCGTAATTTCAGAATAAGTTTGTTTAACTTTGGCAGCACAAGCTCAATTTTAGATTCTACACCACCACTAACCCCAAAGAATTGTATATTTAGAGAGTAATTTCTGAGAACAGGAGACCTTTAGAAACTCATTGTTCATGTCTTGGCTTTACCTTACTTGAGCAAAGTCACATCCTAAGAAAGGCTGCAAGGGCTCTTCACGACCCTTTTTAATTTTTAAACCCTTTTTCATTCATACATCTCTTTCTTACTGCCAGTATCTGGAAGTTTGCCTGTTGGCAACAAAGAAGTTGAAAAATTACTTCCCCGTCCACAGGATGTCTGGATATAGTTGAGAGTACAGTTAGAAAAACCTCTGTATTTTCTGCCAAATGAAAAAACCTGAACCAAGAAAGCTGTTAATGCCATGGTGCTTTCTTTTTTCTTTTTAAACCCCTAATATGTCTCATTCTATCCATTTACAGTATTACCAGCAGTAGCTTGATGTTGAGGTGTGTTTCAGAGATAGCATTAAAACAAAGTAGACATGTTATTTTGCATCTCTCCAAACCTTATTGTTCATTAACAAAAAAAATCCAAAACTGTCGCTATAGAGCACGACATGGCGCAAGCATCAGCGCTCAGTCAGAAGGCTGTTTAGACCCCTTTATTAAAGCAGTATACTGTTCTTACAGTTTCACAAGATGTTTACATTTACTTAGCGAACACATACTCTGCCCATTGGTCATAAAGAAGAAACAAAGCTTTCAATAGGTAAAAGGAGCCACGTCACTGTGTGAGCCAACCACAGTCCAGATCTCTTGCTTACACTTTTTCTTCTCTCTCTCTTCACGTCGTCAAGGTGATAGCCTTGGTAAGTTCCTTGAAAGAGATATGAGGTCTTCCTTATCTTCAGGAAGCCTCGGCTGGCTCACAAGAACAGTACAGAAATGTCTTTCCTACACAAAACAAAGCGAACAAAAAAAACCCCAAACCAAAAACCACTCACAAACAAACAAAAACAAACACAAAGAGAAAATACACCGAAATTATTTGAATAAAAATTAAATCTGTACCCCTTAGAGCTAAGTTAATTCTGGAAGACATGAAATGGTAGGTAGGAATGAAAAATTACATTAAAAAATCCTGATTTGTGTTTTATATGTTTAGGACTAAAAGCGGCAGAAGTGTCCTCCCTACCATCATCCATAATTTTGGATGCAAAGGAAATCACAAGTCACATCGCAAAACAAATTTTGGTATGTAGTAGAAAATTGTAAGGCTGTATTTCACAGTTTTTATACAACTCAAATGTATTTTCAGTTTCTGAAAGGTTACAGGATAAGTGCTGCCTATGTTTTAATGAAAACAGATTTCATTAAACTCTATATTTTTGGAGCCAGTTCTTAAAGATTATACTGAAGGTCACTGCTATCTGACAACACAAAATGGCCCTTAAGGTAAAGGAGCATTGGGTGTAAAGTTTGTATGCAAACCAAGAATTGTGAGATCACAAACAAGCTGGAAAATAGCTAATACTACTATTTTTATAATAGAACATAATTTATTTGGTGTTTTAATGTGTGTGTATTTTTAAGAACAGCACAGGCAGAAGAGCACTCCTGAGATGATGAAACAGAGAGCTACATACCAGTTAGCAATGAGACTGGTTCAGACTGCCAGAAATTCTCGACTGGACCCTGACACTTTGCGTGTATATTTGAAAGCCCTGAAGAAAAAGTATGAAGCCAGTTGTCCCACACCCAGAAAAGATGATGAGCAACAGTAACATGCAACATAGGCTGTTCTAATTTTTATGACTGCAGGACGATTCTGGTTTTTCCCACAGTATTAGTACCGCCTTTTCACATGGTGTTATATTTTTAATTATTAGTCTAAATTACACACAAGTAATGGAAGACCATATCCTTTCTGGGTTTTCCCCCACCCCCCACCCTGACATAACTGGAATAAAAGCATTTGCCTTCTGTGAGGAACACAATTCTTTGTGACAAAAAGTAGTATAACTTTTATCATTTTAGAGCAGCGCTGAGAGAAAAGGACTGGGGCAACCCTAAGGAACTCAGAATTTCAGGCATGATACAAAAGAAAGCTCAGATTGCAAAAAGGGAAGCGTGTGACCAAATTGCCTCAAAGCAGTTGTGCTGTCTGTTCTTGTTCAGTTGTGTCTTCTGAAAATGAGACTGTTTGATTCATTCTGCTGTGCTAAACACTTCTCACAATGCCAGGAAACAGATGATACTAAAACTTGAAGGAATTTAGATGTGTTAAAACAAGCTGTTCTCTCTTCTCCAGAGCAAGGTGTTTGATGTTAATGGTTGGCAGTAAAAGTTCTGGGTTTTCTCACACTCCTCTTGCTCAGTCTCCAAGTCACTGCAGGATTTCCAAAGACCCTGCAATGGAGAAGCCTCTCATCATGTTCATTCTGATTATACAGAGATACCGGGAGGGGAAGAGAACGGATAAAGGTGAAATTTCCCTGAGAAAAGGCTCAGAGATCAGGTGTTCACTGGCGGCTGGGTTTAGGGCTGAGCAGCACCAAAGCTGGAGCACATCAACCATTCAGCTTTCCCCTCATGTTTTTTTCGGGGGTTTTTGGCCCTGCCAAGAGACAGATGTCAATTAAAGAGTCCCGGGCCAAGCCATGCCAGGAATCTGTTCTGTTTCAAGCTGGTGTTTTTTTGACACCTTCATTAGCCACACTCTCCAGTACTTAGTCCTGGGGTTTGTTCTTGTTTTTCTTTCAGCCTTATATCCAACTTTCCACCTCTTTTCTTCTCTCTGTCCGGTTTGTCTTTTGTGTTCCTTTCTTATCCTGTGTGCTCCCCCTCCCATTCCCTTTCACTGCTTCACTCTCTTGTTCTTGTTTTTCTTTCAAGAAATAAATACTCAATATTTATTTAATAAATATTACTCAGTCCCTCTCCTCTACTTTTTGTCTGTCTCCCTCCCTGGCCTTTATGTCTCCTCCTTTCTTCCTCTCCTTTTTCCTGCACTGTGACTGTATTTCTTTGTCCCTCTCACTGTCCTTTTGCCTGTACCTGTCTGCACCTGCGGCCCAGCCCTTCTCCCTCATTGTACCCTTCTCTTGATAAGTCTCTGTCCTGCTGGCCATGTGTCATGATCAATTGATCAGTGCCTCTGTGTCAGAATCATAGGGGTCTCGGTCTCAGTCCTTAGACAAGGATCTCAGTCTTTCTCAGCAGAATTCAGTACAAGGGTCTCAGTCCTTAGAAGGTTGGCATCAATCTCCGTCCATCACGGTGGTCGTGAAGCAGATGAAGGGTTTTCTGTGGGGGACCACCAGGATTGTTTCAACAAGTTCATTTGGCCAAGAGGTGGGGAAAATTCATGAGCTACTGTAAGCACGAAAAGGGCACATCGCCCCCTCTCTGAAGCAGTGTTCCATGATTTTGCAAATACACCCGCAAACAATCACTTGGCAAACCAAAGCTCTGCTCAGAGTTCTCGTAATCTTGGCATGCATCCACCTCAAGGAGGCCAGAGTCCTGGTCAGGGTCCTCGGTGGTGGTGGTCCCGTTCTCTGGTCTTGCGATGATCGTTAGACAGATGAGGGAGAAATTCAAGACCGCCTTCCACACCATGTCTCTCTTCATTCCTCTGCTGCACCTTGCCCGCTCCTTCTCCCCACCTGCACAAATGCCATGGTCATTTCCTCTCTCAGTCCTTGTTTCCCTCTTTGTAACCGTCTGTCCTTACTGTGTGTGTAGCACTCTGTCTTTTTGTCTGTCCTTCTCCATGCCTCACTGGTGTTCTTTTTTAATCTCTGTGGCTCTCCCCCATGCCCTCGTTCCTCACGGAATCCTTGTGTCCTGTTCGCTGTCCCTGTCCTTTTTTAATCCCTCTCTATCATGCTACCCATCCCAGGGTTTTTTTGGTTGTGTTTTCCTTTGTTTTGGGTTTTTTTTGTCAATTTCACCATACACCCCCGGTCTTTCTTTTCTTCCTGTGTCCTCTCAGCTGTCACTCCCTGTTTCTGCCTCCTGCCTGTGACAGCGAGGCTGGGGAGGAACTTCAACCCTTCTGGGGGCTGCCCTCTTTTCCTGGTGGAGCAGAGTCCCTTTCTGGGGGGATGTACACTTGTGAAGGGCTGGAATGAAGTGCTGCACTGCTGTCCAGGGCAGTTTGACTTGTTCTGTGCCTTCTTTGGGGTTGAGGAAAAGGGGGTGAAGACTCGGGGCTCTGGTATCATTTGGGGCACCCCGCTGTCCCTAGGAGAGGGAGCCACACTGCGGTGGAGGAGCAGGTGGGGGCGAATGAGGAGGGGGTCAAGCTGAGATGCCCTCCCCCAGAGGGACCCAAAGCTGCCAGAAATTTCACAAGGTGGGGTGGGTGTAGAATACTAAAACCTGTTAAGTTTTTCATTTTTATAGATACTGGTAAAGAATAGAAATTTATCTCTAAATTCATTTGGAAAGAAACCCTCTATCCACTCATTTGTATACAGGAATGTAGGAAACTCTGACTAGAGATGGGTATTAGTAGATGGGTATTTTGAAAGTAAAGACATAAGGTTTTTATCTAGGAATGAACCAATCATTCCCTGCCCTGAAACCGTAAGAACAGCTGCAGGGGCTGAAGGGAATAGAAAGGGCTCTCTGGCAACTTTTGCCTCCGTTCTCTGCCTGTCCCCAATGTTCGTCGCAGCCCCGGGCTGAGCTCGGCGGCAGTGCTGCCGCCTTGTGGACAGAGAACGGTACTGCCGCCCCCCGACCCAGTGCCAGTTTTCTTTCCAGTTGTAAAATTGCAAACATCACAGTATTCCTCTGAAACCAGCGGTTCTAGGAAGTAGAAGTGTAGGTGGCCTTGGCCTCCCCTAGGCCCTCATATCAATTTATTCTGAAACATTAGAGTGGAAGTTATTCTACCTCTTGAACAGAGGTACCTTTTCCTTACAGGTACCTCTGTTCTTGTGCCATAGTTTGGATTCTGGACAGAATTGCCATAGTTCTGGATTCCTAACATTTCTAGTGTGACAGGGTTTACCATAGAGACAATCTTCCAGGAAGTAGCACTTTGGGTAGCATGGCAGTCCTAAGTGTGTATTCTGAACTCCTTCCAAATGTTAGGTTTGAAGTATTTCTTACCTCAGGAAAACAGCAATCTTTTGCTTTTTTATAGCAGGCTGTCGGGAGCTTTGTGAGTGGTACTTCATGGCCTTATAGGGGCCTTGGAGGATTTAGGGGGTCCTACAAGCTTTTGACGGGCCTCTAGAAGCTCCCAAAGCCACACCTACCTTTCTTAAGCCCTGACAGAACCTGCTTTAGAACACCTAAACTGTTTTCAGCTCTGAAAACATTTAAATATCCCAGACCCAGTCCTAAAACCACTGAAATCATCCCAGCAAACACAGGTCCTCATGGAATCTTTCTAAACCACCCCTGGACCAAAGTGACAGCTCTTTTCCTTGGGAAGGACACCCCAGAGCCCTCAGGTGTCAGGGGCAGATACCGGGCTGTGCAGCCAAGCCAATGACCTGCAGGACTTTTCTTTACCTCTCCCCACCAATCCGGGGTCAAGCAGCCCCAGGTGTGACCAGTGAGAATGACAAGGGGCCAGGCCCCTTGGGGGTCATTTTTAGGGGGTTACCTCGGCCCACCCGCAGAGGGAGCCGGCAGGTGAGAGGGGACAACAGGGGCATCCCGAGTGTCCCTTTGGGAACCTCGGCCAGAGGATCTCGTAGGAGCCGGGGAGCGGGCGGACGAGCCGGGCACGGAGCATCGCCCCGTGAGAATGCCGAGGGAAAAGCACCGGAGCCCGCGGGGCAGGGGCGGTGTCCCAGGGGATTTCAACTTTTGCCTTTCATCTTGTTGGTCCCTCTTCCCTACCCAGTGCCCCCATGAAAAAGGGGGGTTACTAGGAGAATGGGGGTTTAAACTGAGGAAGAATACTTCCTTTTCTATAATTGGCTCACTTGATGAGGAATACCCTTCTCCTGCATTTTTCAGGGTATCCGTTGTAGGATGCCCTGCCTTTTCCCTACCCATTTCCATACAGGAAATCCCCATTTTGCTTTACTTTCCAGTTTAAATGGAAGGGGAACACCTTGACCACGCTCTTTTACAGATTTGCATTGAGGGCAATTCCCCCCTTTTCATCATCCTAAGGTTTAAATTGAGAGGGAAGCCAGTTGTCCCTCCTTTTTAAAGGTTTGCATTGATGTGAAAATCCCCTTTTCCCATCAGTTGAGAAATTGAAAGTGAAGAAAACTCCTCTTTTGCCAGTATTTTAGGGAATTAAAGCAAAGGGGAGAAGCCCTTTATTTACCATTGTATTGGTTTAAGTGGAGTTAACTTCCCCTGCCATCTCCTCATTTTAAGGGATTCAGTTGAAGGAAGCTCTCCCTTTTCAGCATTTTAAGGGCTTAAAACTGCATTTCAGGGCACTTCTACCTTTGTCCCAGTCCCAAATATCTCGGACAGGAGCAAGCCCTGCACATATGTAACCCTAGTGCCACCCGGGGGTCTATTATTTTTCTTATTTGTATCTACATTGTAGGTAGCCCTAATTAGAGAGTCCCAATGAGACTTACACCATTCATGTCATAACTACTCTTCTCCACCCTACTTGGTCATGTGTGAAGTGCTACTTAGTAGTCACTAAGGAATAATTATATAAGCTAACAACAAATTACCCAACTTACCTAGCTATACTGCCTAAACACAAAGTTTTGTTTCATACCAGTTTTCTGCCCTTTCGCTCCTAGTAGCTGTAGCAAAAAAGAAGGTGCTGTCATTTCCTTGAAGAGGTCTCTTCTATATGGAGCCTTTCACTCACCTTGAATATAAGTCAGAGGAGCCAAAAAGCTCCAGCCCCCCTGAGGGAGGCTGGTACCTGGTGGGATTTGCCCCCTCCCTTTTCCTGGGTGTCATGGGAACAAGAGGCGGGGCCCAACCCCAGCCTTTGGTGAGGGACTTCATTCTGTTTCTGGGATCTGCTGTGATGAGAGCTCTCCTCTCGTTTTAGTGAAGAGGCTCTTTCAGATTATCTCAGCTTGTTTTCAGCAAGAAAATGCTTTTGAGCATCTAAAGCAACAGAGGCTTTGAAGACACTGTGAAGAAAATAGCATTGAACACAGGGAGTATTTGAGTTCATGATTTTGGGCTGTGTGTTCAGGGGTGGTAATGAAAGGGTGGCTTTTGTAATTTCTGGTTTTATTCTTTTTGGTTTTTTAGGATTTTTTTGTTTGTTTTTTGCTTGTTTGTTTGTTTTTATTTTGGTTTTTTGTTTGGTGTTTTTTGGGGTTTTTTTGGTTTTGTTTTTGGTTTTTTTTCTTTAAGAGTGTAACTTCCTGAAATTCCAGGTTGTGTTGAGTGCCACTTCAGATTTTTTTCAGCAGATTCATCATGTCACTGTCATGGATTGTGAAATCAATACTATTCTATTTACCATCTGTATGGCAGTTGTCTTCTGTTAAGTGGGCAGTTTTCCTTATCTCTTTCACAACCACTCCTCCCTCCAGGGAGACATCTGCTGATAACAGGCTATTGAATGTCAATGCATGGCTGAGAAGAACCTTAACATCCCATTGTGAGATGCTCCGCCCAGAGGGAGGAGCCAAGCATTCCTACACAGATATAGCTGGGAATCTGGAGAGACAAGACAGCTCTTGCTGGGTTTNAATGCATGGCTGAGAAGAACTTTAACATCCCATTGTGAGATGCTCCGCCCAGAGGGAGGAGCCAAGCATTCCTACACAGATATAGCTGGGAATCTGGAGAGACAAGACAGCTCTTGCTGGGTTTTGCTCAGAAAGAGATTTCCCCCTTTTCAATTGGATCAGCAGAGGAAGATCTTCACCTTTCCTTCGATAGGATTTTCCTGCTCCAACAGAACCATACCTGAGGACTGAGTCTGGGAAGACTGCAGCCACAAGAGAGTATGAGAGCGGGGTGCAGGGTCGGGACTTCACGGGAGGGATTTTTGCTTCTGCTTTGGAGATGGGGCTGCCCAAGAAGTGGACCCTTAGGCCACATTAAGGAGAAGTCTCACTTTCGATCACAGCGCCGAGACACGCAGGGCAGAGCAGTCCCGGTGTGTGTCGTGTCACTTGTCTATTGTGCATTCTGAATGTTTGGGTATGTCACGTCACACGTCTTGTACCTTACGCCTTTGAGGGGCCTATCAGAAACCCTGGCACGGTTCTTAGCATCCGCGATCTCTGCGTTCCTCGGCCCGGCACCAATGCCATCGAACTTTTGACTCGGGAGCTGGGACAGGCATCGGAGTTGCATCTTCCTTTAGAAGCGTCCAGTCAGATGTCTTTTAAGGTCTCGTTCCGAGCCGTACGGACGGCTGCGCACTGCCAGGATCCATTATGGCGGATTAGGACTCGTGAGAATGTGCAGCTAGGTAGAGCATTCTGAGTGTAGGATTCTCAGGCATCCATCTTTGCGGTTCTTGAAATAAATCATTCTGTTAGCATCTTCTTCCTCCAAGGTTCTCCGAGCCTCATCAGCTCGCCGTCGGTCTCACCTAGGTTATTTTGTTCCGTATTCTCTCGGTCCTCGCG
>VZRH01006492.1:18306-31123 GCA_013397555.1 Urocynchramus pylzowi
CGAGGGGCTGGGGGGGCTGTGCATGGGGAGGGGATGTGTGTCTGTGCTGTGTAAAACCCTTGGGAATAAAGGGTCTGATTGAGGGCATCGCCTCCCTGTCTGTGCGGCTCTCGGGGCTGGCCAGGGCACCCCTGCACGGCCCGGCCGCTGCATCGTGCTGCTGGCCTGACACACCCCGTGCCTGCTCCCCGCTCGGCTCTGGGACTAGCCATGGGCCCTGGGGTGAAGCTGTGGCTGTCGGGGACAGCAGGAGGCTCGTGGAGCAGGTGCCACCACAGTTCCCATCCAGCACCCACCGGGGACACCCCCAGGGACACCCCCAGGACCCTGTTTGTGGCCCTCACCCAGGGGTTTCCTGCTGTTGCTGGGGTGAGGGTGGAGATGCAGATAATTAGGATGGGGTGGGGATGAGGATGATGAGGGTGGGATGGAAGGAGGTTGATGGGGATGGAGCCCCAGTGGTGGAGATACCCAGTGGTGGTGTCTCCTGGGCTGCCGGGGGCTCAGGGGGCTCCGAGCCCTCTGGGCCATGACTGCATTCTGTCCCAAACAGCCCCTGGCTGTGTGAGCTGTGGGAACAGCCACTGCAGAATGCCTGGAGCTCCTGTTCCAGGAGTTCACGTGTTTATTCCAGTCAGCGACTTCAGCTCTTCTGCCGCTGCACGGTGCGGATGCTCCGGGAGGAGAGGGTGAGCCGTGTCCCAGCAGCGTGCCGCGTCAGCCAGCCCGCCCAGGGACCCGGGGCCACCCCAGGCTGCAGTCCGGGGGTGCTGCCTGCCTTACTGCAGCTCCAGCCTGGCAGCCCTGCAGGCGAGCCTTTCTCACAACTGCCAGTCCATCCGTGACCGACTCCCGCTCGCCTCTTCGGGCTTTGCCCCACACGAGGGCACGTCTGAAACAGCGGGGCAGCAAGGCAAGGACGGGCCCTGTGCGGGCACCGCTGCGGCCACGCCGCGAGGGCTGTGCCCAGCTCTGCGTCCCTCGATTCGGGAGGGACACCGGGGGGCTGGAGCGTGTCCAGGGCAGGGAACGGAGCTGGGAAGGGGCTGGAGAATCCCTGAGGGAGCTGGGAAGGGGCTGGAGAATCCCTGAGGGAGCTGGGAAGGGGCTGAGCCTGGAGCAAAGGAGGCTCAGGGGCCCTTGTGGCTCTGCACAGCTCCTGCCAGGAGGGGACAGCCGGGGGGGTCGGGCTGTGCTCCAGGGAACAGGGACAGGAGCAGAGGGAACGGCCTCAGGCTGGGCCAGGGCAGGCTCAGCTGGGACAGCAGCAGGAATTTGCCCATGGAAAGGGGGCTCAGGCCTTGGCAGGGGCTGCCCAGGGGGGTTTGGAGTGCCCATCCCTGCAGGTGTCCCCTGGGGCCCGCTCCGTTCCCTTCCCCTCCGCAAGGCCCGAGCCCTTCCCGCCCTTCCGGCCCCTCCGCCCCACACCGAGCGCGCACGTCACTTCCTGCCCCTGGCCCCGCCCCGGGTTAACCCGCGCCCCGCGCGCTCCGCGGCCTCTTTCCGGCCGCGCTCGCCAAGATGGCGGACACGCAGGTGGGCGCTGCGCGGGGCCCGCGGGCCGGGCCCGGGACGGCCNGCGGAATCTCGGAGCCGGCGGGGGCAGGGGCGCGGGCGTGTCTCGATCCGCCGGGATTTTGGGGCGGGGGCGGCACGCCGGCGTTGCCGGGGAGGACAGAGGGTGCCGTGCTCCGCGGCTCTGGGGCAGTGGAAACCTCGGTGCCCTGGGTTTTCCCCCTTGCGGGAAGGGTCCCGTGTCTCGGGGCGGGCGGGCGAAGCGCGGCCGGAATCTCGGCGCCCCGCCGGGGCGGCGGGGGCGGGCAGAGCGGTCCGTGCCCGGCGCTCGGGAGGGGTCTCGGTGCTCCGGGGGTTGGGGGACGGCAGAGAGCCCAGTGTCCGGGGCTGGGGGGAAGGGTCTGGGTGCGCCGGGGTCTTGCGGGGTCTCGGTGCCCGGGGTTTTGCAGGGAAGGCGCGGCAGGGTGTCGGTGCCCCGGGGCCGGGCTCACCCTCGGTGCTGAGTGCCGCTTGCCGGGGGTCTCGGGGCCTGGCTCCCCCCGTGCTGACCCCCGCTGTCCCCCACCCCCAGACGGAACGCGCCTACCAGAAGCAGCCGACGATCTTCCAGAATAAGAAGCGAGTGCTGCTGGGCGAGGGGGGCAAGGAGAAGTTGCCCCGCTACTATCGCAATGTGGGGCTGGGCTTCAAGACCCCGAAGGAGGTGAGGGGGCTGGGGGCTGTGGTGGTCCTGACGTGGATGTGACATTTGGGGACGGGGTCAGTGGTGGCCTTGGCAGTGCTGCTTGGGCTCGAGGCCTATGGTGGCTTTTCCCCACCTGAGTGCCCGAGTGTGCTTTGGTGGCGCGTAAGCTGCGTGTGCCCGGCTGACACCGCCTGTCTCTGCAGGCCATCGAGGGCACCTACATCGACAAAAAGTGTCCCTTCACTGGCAATGTCTCCATCCGGGGCCGCATACTCTCAGGTGAGCTGGAGCATCCCCAGAGGAGTCCCGTGGGAGGTCTGGGGCAGGTGACCAAGGTAACCAAGCCCCGAGGCCCCTGTAAGGTGGGGGTCCTGGAGCCGCAGATGATGCCAATCTCACGATGGTCTGCTGAGCCCACGCGGGCCTGACGACACTGCCTCATGGCCTTACTGATGCAGCTGACAGGACCAGGTGCTCTGGAGGGCAGGTGGGGGTGGCTGGGAGCTGGAGGTGTGGGGAGCATTAGGAAGAGTGTCAGAAGGGGTTGGAAAAGAGCCACGGTGGGGTTTGTGTCGGAAACGGGGGGCTGTGGGCTGGCACTGAGCGGCCAGCAAAGGAGGAGAGACTCCTGGAGCTGGTGCCTGTTGCTGCCAGGTGCCACCGTGATCCCCGCCAGTCCCCTTGGAGCCCTGTCCCTCGCGTCTCAGGTGTGTGTCCCCCGGTGCAGGTGTGGTGACCAAGATGAAGATGCAGCGCACGATCGTCATCCGCCGCGATTACCTGCACTACATCCGCAAGTACAACCGCTTCGAGAAGCGCCACAAGAACATGTCCGTGCACCTGTCCCCCTGCTTCAGGTGCGTGCCTGGCCCTCGGCTGTCCCCACCCCTGGGCTGGCTGGGATCACAGCCCGTCCTCCCCTGGAGCCTGCTCACAGGTCGTGATGTTCAAACTCACGATGGTCTGCAGAGTCCCCCGGTGAGGGGCTGCTGACAATGCCACTGGCACGTACTGAACCACGGGGCAGGTTCCAGGCACTGCCTGGCCCGGGAGGAGCGGCCAGGTAGGGCGGCTCCGAGGGACAGGTGAGCCCGCGGAGCCCCCTGACCCCCAGGTGTCATTGCAGGGACGTGCAGATTGGGGACATCGTGACAGTGGGCGAGTGCCGCCCCCTCAGCAAGACCGTGCGCTTCAACGTGCTCAAGGTGACCAAGGCTGCGGGCACCAAGAAACAGTTCCAGAAGTTCTGACACCTGTGGGGACAGGCGTGGCAGGAATAAATGTTGGGAAAGTGGAACCACCTGTGTGTGAGCTGCAGTGAGTTGTGTGCTGCAGCCTGGGAGCGGTGACGGCTGGGCTCTGGTGTGTGGGGCTGGGGGCACAGCTCACGGCAGAAGGGGGACACTGCAGCTGCTCCTGTCACCTGCTGTGTCCCAGGTCAGTGTTGCTTTGTTCTGGGCTGTGTCTGCCTTCCCAGTGCCACTGCAGCAGGTGCTGGGTGTGGGTGTGGTAATAACTCAGAATGTGAAGTCACCTGGTGGTGACAGGGACAGTGTGGCCCTGAGGGTCCGTCTCAGCAGGAATGAGTGGTTCAGCACTGGTGGCAGCATCTGGGGCCAGCTCTGGCGGTGTCACCTTCACATTGAATGTCCAAGGCCAGGTTGGACAGGACTTGAAGCACCCTGGTCTAGTGGCAGGTGTCCCTGCCCATGCAGGGGGGGGGAACTGGATGAGCCCTAAAGGTTTCTTGACCCAAACTGGTTCCATGACCTCTGGCTGCCTCCACCTGCTCCAGGTGAGCTGCACACCTTTGGCTCTGGGCTGGAGCTGTAGCCACTCTTGATGCTCAGGCTCTTGAAGGAAAGCTCAGCATTTGAGGTAAGTTCACACAATTGCAAATAAATTCAGATTTTTGGGGCATGGTGGCATCCATGCCTTGGTTCCTGGTCCTGCCAGAACCACAGGACTGTCTCATGTTTGCGCTGGAAGTCAGGGAGCAGTGCAGGACGTGGGACCTGGTGTCCAGGGACAGCAAGCAGGAGAGTTTCCAGTTGGCTGGGGGGGTCATACTGGTGTCCCGTGCCAGGAGGTGCCGTCAGTGCACTGGGGCTCATCCCCCAGTCCTGGGGATCGTGGAGCTGCCTGAGTTGGAAGGGACACGCAGGGGCCATTGGGTCCCTGTGCCCTGCCAGTCACCCTGCGCTCAGGAGCATGTCCCAGCTTCAGCCTCGGGTGGTGGCACTGCCCTGGGCCTGGAGCTGCTCCGGTCAGGATTAAAGGGGAGCCGGTGGCGTGGGAGGAGCGGGGACACGGAGCAGGGCATCCATCAGCCACCCCTGGTGTGCGTCCAGCATCCGTCACCCTGCCCGTGTGAGACCCCAGCTCCTGAGGGGGCCGCTGAACCCCCCCAGCACCGCCCCCGCCAGCCCTGCCAGCACTGAAACCCCCCCGACCGCTGCTGCCACCAGCAGAGCGCTGCGGGGTGTCCACGCCCATCCTCCCCGAGCCCTGTGCTCCGGGCTGGGGGCAGCGGCCGTGTGGGGCACCTGGGTTACCTGAGCCAGGTGTGCTGGGGGCACCAGCAGTGTCCTGGGTTACCTGAGCCAGGTGTGCTGGGGGCACCAGCAGTGTCCTGGGTTACCTGAGCCAGGTGTGCTGGGGGCACCAGCAGTGTCCTGGGTTACCTGAGCCAGGTGTGCTGGGGGCACCAGCAGTGTCCTGGGTTACCTGAGCCAGGTGTGCTGGGGGCACCAGCAGTGTCCTGGGTTACCTGAGCCAGGTGTGCTGGGGGCACCAGCAGTGTCCTGGGTTACCTGAGCCAGGTGTGCTGGGGGCACCAGCAGTGTCCTGGGTTACCTGAGCCAGGTGTGCTGGGGGCACCAGCAGTGTCCTGGGTTACCTGAGCCAGGTGTGCTGGGGGCACCAGCAGTGTCCTGGGTTACCTGAGCCAGGTGTGCTGGGGGCACCAGCAGTGTCCTGGGTTACCTGAGCCAGGTGTGCTGGGGGCACCAGCAGTGTCCTGGGTTACCTGAGCCAGGTGTGCTGGGGGCACCAGCAGTGTCCTGGGTTACCTGAGCCAGGTGTGCTGGGGGCACCAGCAGTGTCCTGGGTTACCTGAGCCAGGTGTGCTGGGGGCACCAGCAGTGTGGGGCACCTGGGTTACCTGAGCCAGGTGTGCTGGGGGCAGCAGCAGTGTCCTGGGTTACCTGAGCCAGGTGTGCTGGGGGGCGTCGCAGGGGCTCCCAGAAGGGTGTCTGGGTCCCGCTGCAGGATCCCCCTGCACTGTCCAGCTGCACATCTGTCAGCACTGGAGGGTTTGGGAGCGCTGGCCTTGTGAAAACAAATTTGTGGTGATTTCTGTGGCAGCTCCTGTGCCCTCAGCTGACAGCGTCTTCAGCCGGCCTGGGCCGACCCTTCCCGGGACCAAATGCCACTGGGGTTTTTCTCTGGGCCATTTGGGATGCTGGGAATGAGTCCTGACTCCAGCCCAGGCACGCCTTTACCTGAGGCCAGACCAGGTGGGTGAGTGGTGCTCAGGCTGCTCGGTGCAGCCTCGTGTTCCTGGCCCATCCTCACGGTCCCTGTCCGTGTCTCCTCCCGCTCCCAGCACGCCTGTCTCGGGCTGCCTGGTGGTGCTGGGTGTCCCTGGGTCACCCGTGGCAGGGCCAGCAGGGGCTGAGCCTTCCCAAAGCTGCCCCGGGAGCCCTGCAGCACCGAGGGCTCTGGTGTTCGCCCCAGGGCCAGGACCAAAGCACGGGCTGCCTGCAGCCTACATCCCCCACACCTTAATGCCCAATTATTTGCTCCTTGGGAGATTATCCCAAGCCTTCATCCCAGAGTGATTAGTCCTCCTCCTTCACTCCCTTAAGCAGATTTATTTGGCTAATGCGCCTCCCCTGTGAATTATCCCAATAAGCTGGTTTTTAACCCCAAACTGTGATTTTATCGGGGTGTCTGAGCCTGTGTTCCCCCTGCCCCGAGCCCTGCTGGGAGCTGTGGGTCCTGGTGATGTTCCTGCTGCACCTGCAGAACTGGCACAGGGACAGCTCATGTTAGAAGCTTTCCCTCTTAATCCCTCCCTAATCCCTCCTGAACCCTCATGACATGCTCAGAGCTGCTGGATTTGGGTTTTTTCGGGGAAGCAGCTCCTAGCAGTGGTGAGGGGAGTAATCTGTGTCCCCTTGGGGACCCCTATTTCCCCACTCCTGGGTTTTACCTTCTGCCAAAAGATCACAGAAACTTCAGTGTCAGAGCAGAGGGACCACCCCCTTCCCGTGGCAGGAGTGGGGCACTTTGTCCTTTTCCTCCTTTGCTCCAGAGCAGGAACCACTGCCTGTGGGGCTGTGGGGATGGGGGGATCCTCTGGCATAGGGAGAGCCAGCCTGGCACGATCCATGTCCCTGGAGACCTGCCTGGCACGGGAGAGCCAGCCTGGCACGATCCCTGGCCCAGGAGCCGGTGGCTGCTCCGTGGCCCTGGCCATGCTCCTCAGCCAGCCCCAACTTGCCAGCATGGAACACCCCCCATTCCGTTAGCTGAGGGTTCACACCATCAGCCTCATCCCCCACCCAGCTCTCTCCAGGCTGTACATTTTGGAATGAATTCCCCTGCAGCAGCTCAGTTACTCTGGTTGCTTTTGCTCCAGCTGCCCAAGGGGCTCCTCGTACTCTCCCTGCCATGAAGTGGGAATTCACCACCCTTGGACTGACCACGGCACCTCTGTTTTCAATCCAAAGTTCCCAAATGCAGAGACGTTGGTGGATCTAAAGGGCTTGTGATTCCAAGGTGGAGCTCCTCAATTCCCATTTGTCAAAGTTGAAATGGACCTTAAAATCCACTCAGTGCCACCCTGCCATGGCAGGGACACCTTCCCCTGTCCCAGCTGCTCCCAGCCCCAGTGCCCAGCCTGGCCTGGGGCACTGCCAGGGATCCAGGGGCAGCCCCAGCTGCTCTGGGCACCCTGTGCCAGGGCCTGCCCACCCTGCCAGGGAACAATTCCCAATTCCCAATCTCCCATCCAGCCCTGCCCTCTGGCACTGGGAGCCATTCCCTGGCTCCTGTCCCTCCAGGCCTTGTCCCCAGTCCCTTTGCAGCTCTCCTGGAGCCCCTTCAGGCCCTGGCAGGGGCTCTGAGCTCTCCCTGGAGCCTTCTCCTCTCCAGGTGACACCCCCAGCTCTGCCAGCCTGGCTCCAGAGGGGCTCCAGCCCTGGAGCAGCTCCGTGGCTCCTCTGGATTCTTCAGCAGCTCCAGGTCCTCCTGCTGCTGGGGAAAACCCAAAAGGGCCGGGATTCACCCATCTTCTCTTTCCATCTGCCCCATGGGTCCCCTCTGGCCAAGACCCTCTCATGTCCCCCCGAGGTCTCTGGGGTGACCCCTGCTCTGGAAGTGTTTGAGGAAGGGTCTGAGGATGGTTTGGACCCCCTGAGGCAGTCTCTTGCCCAAGCTTTCAGCCTGCCTGGCATCTGCCCACTGAGGTGTCATGACTTTCCCTCTCTTGGAAGCACCTGCAAACTCTCGCCCCCAGTTTGGCTGTCATGGCTCCCCTGTGCCCTCCTTTGGCCATCCCAGCTGGAGCCTGCCTTGGCCACCACCGTGAGGCTCTGTCCTGACATCGAGGTTTGTTTCTTCTGGCACTGAGAATCCAGCTCTCCACAGTGGCTGTTGTGTTGGCTCTTCCCCCCACAGCTCTGGGGAAAATTAGGTGTCAGGAGATGTTAGATATTGGGAAAAAAATAGGTATTAGAAAATAACTCTTTACTGAAAGGGGGCTCAGGCCTTGGCAGGGGCTGCCCAGGGAGCTTTGGAGTGCCCATCCCTGCAGGTGTCCCCTGGAGGTGGCACTCAGTGCTCTGGGCTGGGGACAAGGTGGCCACGGGGCACAGCTGGGACTGCCTGGGCTGGGAGGGCTGTTCCCCAGGATTTGGGGGCTCCTGGTGGCCAAACCCCAGCTGTGTTCCCCGTTCTGAGCTCCCGAGCTGCCGCTGCCCCGTCCCTCGGGGCTGGTGGCTGCTCTGGGTCACCGCTGAGCTCTCCGTGCTGCAGCACCCGCCTGGGCGTGCTCCATTATTTCCTGAGGAATTCAATTTGCAAACTCCATTTGAGCCGTGGCCGTGCAGCCCCTGCCTCGCTCGGCAGCGCTCCCGGTACCGCGTGCCCGTGGCCATCGCTCCTTTGTCCGGGAGACCTTCCCCGTGCTCTGCCCGAAGGACGCTCCTCCTCCTCCTCCTCCTCCTCCTCCTGCCCGGCCCTGCCCGGCCCTGCTGCCACACTCGGCCCCGCTCCCTCCCTCCCTCGGTGAGCCGGGCTCTGCTCTGGGGGTGACAGCCACTTGGGCCACCCGGGCTCTGCTCTGGGGGTGACAGCCACTTGGGCCACCCGGGCTCTGCTTTGGCTCCAGACCTCGCTCCCCCCTTCCAGCAGTGCTGCTGCCTGTCCCTGCTGCAGCTCCACTGCATCTCCCCGAACTCCTGCAGCTCACCCAGAGCTGCCCTTCAGCACTCAAACAGCACAGCATTCTGCAGAGGTGAAGGCCTAATAATTCACATCTTCAACAAAATCTGGCCTTGAACGGGCTGGGAGCAGCCTGGGACGGTGGAAGGAGTCCCTGCCCACGGCAGGGGGTGGCACTGGGTGGGCTCCACGTTCCTCCCAACCCAAACCATGCCGTGATTCTGTGATTAGGACACTTCAGGTCCCATGATGGGAATTGCTAAATGCTTCCTGGGGCAATATTCGTCATCTTTTGGGGACAATACCCATCATCTCCTGGGACAACATCAATCATCCCTCAGGTACTGCTCAAGGCAGCGCAGCAGGGTCAGGTCCTCAAGGGTTTTTTCCATCAAGGGTTTTTTCCATCATCCCACAGCATCCTGCCCTGCTCCACCTGGCAGGGCCTCAGCTCTCAGGATGGGAGAGGGCCTGCCGAGGTCCCTTTGAGCCCCTCCCTCACCATCAGACCACGGGATGGAGCCCGCTGGCTCCAGCTGAGGCTGTTCCCAGACCCTGAGGGCAGCACCCACACCTGTCCCAGCCTGGGCTGCCCAGAGCTGCAGGCTCCCATGGAGAGCTGCTCCCAAGCCCAGCTCCAGGCACTAATCCCCAGCCTGTGACAGTGGCAATGTGCTGGGCTCCTCCTGGAGCTGCCTCCTGGCTGGAAATCCCTGTCCCCTCCTGGGCTGTGGCTGTCCAGCCCCGTCCCACACCTCACCAGGGCCCCAGGGCCAGCCAGTCTCCCTCGCTCCCTATTTCCCCAGAATTTCCCCAGAATTTCCCCAGGCTGTTTGTCTTGCTCCATCTCCAGCCCTGTGGGGATGTTCCAGCTCCAGGAGCGCAGGGACCAGTGGGATCAGACATGGAGTGAGGGATCCTGTGAGGGAAATGAGCCTTTGGCTCCTGAATGGGGACCCACAGGGACATGGACAGAGCAGGGGTGGCACTGGGGACCAGAGACACCGGCTCTAAACCCGTGAAGAGGAGCTGCTGCCAGATGTCCTGGTGGATGGACAATGTCCTGAGGAGATGGCCAGTGCCCTGAGGAGATGGCTGGTGTCCTGAGGAGATGGCCAGTGCCCTGAGGAGATGGCCAGTGTCCTGAGGAGATGGCTGGTGTCCTGAGGAGATGGCCAGTGCCCTGAGGAGATGGCCGGTGCCCTGAGGAGATGGCTGGTGCCCTGAGGAGGTCCGTGGCTTTGCAAGAGACACGCCACCACAAGTGGCAGCTCTGGTGTCACCAGCTGGGCACCAGGACCACCAGGGGTTGGAGGCTGCTGCCAGGGCTACTGTGCCCCTCCAAGGAGCAGGGCAGGACCTGCCCTCATCCAAAATGAGGATGTGCTTGGACAATTCCCTCATCACAGGTAAGAGCTGACATCTCACCCCAGCAGCTCAGGTAAAACCAGCGGGGGCCCCTGTGGGCTCCACTGGGCTCCTCAGGGTGTGCCAGCCCCTGCCAGGAGCCCGAGCAAGGTTTGCTGTCCCTGTCCCACCTGCCCTCGGTCAGCTCCAGTTCCCTGGGCTGTTCCCTGCCTGGGGTCCCTGTCTGAGCCTGGGGCAGCCCCAGCCCCGGGGGGTTGCTGTGGTGGGGCAGAGCAGAGCTGGCCCCATTCTCACCCCTCCTCGAGCCCCCTGCCCAGCCCAGAGTGGGGCAGTTTCCTCGGTGGAACTGCTGCTTTTCTGAGCTCTGGGGAGCTGCTGCCCAGCCCTGGACAGCTGTCACTGCAGCATGAGTCAGGAGGGTAATTCCATGTCATCAGGTGTAATTATGTGTAATTCCATGTCATTTCATGCAATTCTTTGCCATTTTGGTGACAATATTTGCTGTGGTGGGTTCAGCCTGTGCTGAGTCAGCCTTTCTCCAGCCAGGGATTTTCCCATGGGAATTCCTCACCTTGCTGTGGCCTGGAGACCTTCAGGTCCCCCTGAGCTTGCTGTCACCACACACACGCCCCTTTACGTGGGTGACCCCTGGGGACACGGTCCGTGGTGGCCCTGGCAGTGCTGGGGGAGCTGTGGGCTCAGTGCTCTCAGAGGGGGTGACCAAAGGTTGGACTCGATGACCTTGAGGGTCTTCTTCACCCTCAGAGTCCCGGGGCTCCAGGTGGTGGGGCAGCAGCTGCTGTGGCTGGTGCAGCTCAGGTGGATCTCTGCCCACCCCGTGCAGCTGCTTTGGGGTCCTGTGCTGTTCCCGTAGCACTGCTGCCCTGTGGGCAGAGAGGGCAGTTAATTGGAACAATTAATTAGCTGGATAATTAATTCCCTGCTGCTTCTGCATGAGGCACTTAATTGTCCATTTATTTATTTATTATTTCTTTCTTTCTTTATTTAGCTATTTAGTTATTGACTTGTTTAGTTATTTATTTATTCAGTAAATTCATTATTTAATTACTCAATGACTTAATTATTTAATTATTTAGTTATTCTGGAGATTCATTATTTAATTACTTAGCATTGTAATTATTTAGCTTTTCAGTGAAATCATTATTTTACCAGCAGCCACAGCCCATCTCTGCCACCCCAGCAATGCCAGGGATCCCCCAGGAGCTACTACAGGGATCACCGAGGCGGCAGCAGGGAAAATCCTGCAGGTTTGTGGAGTCCCAGCTGGAGCTGGAGCCCCAACCACCCCTTTGTCCCACCTGCCCTCAGCTTCCTCCTCCTCCTCCTCCTCCTCCTCCTGTGCTGGGCGTGCCCTGGGGCCGTGCCAGTTCTGCTCCCGGGGTGATGGCACTGGGGTGATAATGGTTTTGGGGTGTGAGACTGGGAGCGGGGGAGGTCCCATCTGTGCCCCCAGGCTGGGGAGGGAGCAGTGCAGGATTCGGGCAGCCCTGCACGGCTGGGGAAACTGAGGCAAGGTCAGCAAGGGAGGATCAGGCTGGGCTTTGGGAACATTGCTGGGGTCCCCACCCCCGGGGGATCCAAAAGCCCCGTGGAGCTGGCACTGGGGACACGGGGCAGTGCTGGGGGAGTGTGACAATAGTTCCACAATCCCGTGATCTGCAGAGGTCTGTGGAGCAGCCCTGGCCTGGCCGTGGTGCCAAAGAGCAGGATGACCCCTTAGTGCCACAGCCTTCTGTGCAGTGACATCCTTCCAGGTGCTCCAGGAGCAGGGACAGCAGCTCTGGGATGTCCCTGGTGCCACTGCCAGCCCCCCTGCTCCCTGCACCTCGCGTGTCTGGGGCTGGCCCCAGAGCTGCTGTGGCAGTCTGCTCTGCCCCTGCGCTCCCCACGCTCCTTCCTGGAGAGAACACCTCCAGGTTAAACTGTCCTGGGCTTCTGCAGGGCAGGGGCAAACACAAACCCAGACTGTGGGGCTGCAGAAGACCCAAGGGGCACAGCCAGCCTTGCCCCCTGAGCTGGCAGAGCTGGCTGTGGCCCGGGACTGGAGGCAGGACAGACCCCCTGAGCCCGTGTCTGGTGTGAAGCACCCCAAAATCTGTGAGAGAAGCAGAGAAAAAGCAAATCCCCCAGCGAGGTTGGTGTGAGCAGAGCCCTGCTGGTCTCTGAGCTCTCGGGGAACATTCAGTGCTCTGCTTTGAGGGAGAAGGACAAAACCTGGCACCTTGAGACCACGGGCTGGGCCCCGAAGGAGGCTTTCGGGGGTGCTGGAATCTGCTCTGACACCATTCCTGTGGGAACCCTCTCACTCTGGAGCCCTGCTGAGCCCGGTGCTCACCTCTGTGGGATCCCTCCCTCCTCCCTGCAGCACTCCAGGGCTTGGAGAGGGGCTGCAGGAGGGGGCAGCGAGGCTGGGTGTGCAGGGCCCTGCTGGGGGTCCCAGATCTCAGTGCCAGCAGGGCCCCGGGGCTCCACAGCTGGCTGATGTGAACCAGACCCAGCAGGGAGGGCTCAGCCCCAGTGGGTGACACCCTGTTGTCACACCCTGCTGTCACACGCTGCTGTCACACCCGCCCAGGGGAGCTGCACATCTTTAGGCTTGGCTCACCCAGTGGGGGAAGAGAAACCCCAGAGTCAGGATCTGTGCCATCAGCCCAGAGCTCGGCTCAGTCAGCCCGGCCTGGCTGAGCCCTCACTGGGGCCAACCCATCCCCATCCCATCCCCATCCCCATCCCATCCCCATCCCATCCCCATCCCATCCCCATCCCCATCCCCATCCC
>VZRH01006492.1:33369-43369 GCA_013397555.1 Urocynchramus pylzowi
GGGGGGGCGGGGGGGAGCTGGAACCAGCCCAGGGTGGGAAGAGTCTGTGGCAGGAAGGGAACTGGAGCTGCTGGGGCAAGCCCTGTGTTTGGGGCCCAGCAGCAGCACAGCTCTGCTCCACGGACTGACACAATCCCCCAGCTTGGAGAAACCTCCCGAGTCACTGGGTCCAGGATCAGCTGACAGATTCCCGTGCAGGTTTCTCCTGCCCTGCCGGGACACCGAGGAGGTGCTGGCAGCAGGGCTGGGCACGGCTCTGCCACAGGAGCCAGCCCGCCCTGCAGCGAGCCCAGCTGCTGCCCAGGGAGCTCACAGCACCATCCAAACCCTCCCTGGAGCCCAAGCAAGGGGAATCCTATCCAAACGCTGCATTTTGAGACGCACGAGGCAGCAGAGACAACACCAGTATTTGTGATGGCGAGGCTCCTGTTGAGCGTTTCCACAGCTGCTCAGGAGTGATGGTGCCTTGTCAGAGCCCTTCCTGGATCCTGGGTCCTTCTGCAAGACCAGAACCTCCCACTCCTCGTTGCCCCAGGAGCTGTGTCTTTGGGGGAGGAGGGAGATGTGTCCCGGGGTAAAGGAGGGATGGGCAAGGAGGGGTTGGGGCTGAGGTCAGGCTGGGTGGGGCAGGACGCTGCTCTATATTGACTTTCTGACAATACTTTTTGCACTTGATGGTCTTAGAGGTCACAAAATCACAGAATCCCAGCATGCTTGTGGTTGGAAAGGACCTCAGAGCCCACCCAGTGCCACTCCTGCCATGGACAGGGACACCTTCCCCTGTCCCAGGCTGCTCCCAGCCCCAGTGCCCAGCCTGGCCTGGGGCACTGCCAGGGATCCAGGGGCAGCCCCAGCTGCTCTGGGCACCCTGTGCCAGGGCCTGCCAGGGAACAATTCCTCCCTAATAACGATTTTGTGGATCGTTGATTTGATCAGTGATCCTCAGGATAATTATAATCACCAGGGTAGATCACTGCCCCTGGGCTGGGGCTGGGTGGCAGAGGGGACCTGGCAGCTTGAGGGGACTGTGTAGGGAGGTTCCAGCAGTGGAGTGAGACAGTTTTCACCTGCTGTGGATAAAACTCTCAGACATCCATGATGCCCCGGATCCCAGGAGTGCTCGGGCTGTGCCCCTCCTGCCCAGCTCTTCACCAGCCCTGCCCAGGGTCCGGTGCAAGGAGAGAGGAAAATCACTTCCAATGCAAATGCTGGAAAAGCAGGAAATGCCTCACCCGGGAGTGTTAACTGCTGTTAATGGTTAATGTGCCGGCAATTTAAACCTCCCCAGGTGCCGGGATTGATGCTTCTTCTGAGCTGTGGGAGAGGGAAGGATCGATATCTCAGCCCTGGCAGCACAGGGGGCTTTGGGCTGCCCCCACCCAGGGCTGCGGTTCCTCTTCCCAGTGCGGGGCTGGCCCTTGGTGAGTCATTTTCTGTCAAACGCTGGGTTTGGGGCAGCGATTCTGTTGAAAAGACTGAAGGGAAGCACAGTGGTGTGTGAGAGGAATAGATTTCCATATTTCTGGGAAGCGGAGGTGGAAAGCCTTGCTGAGCTGCTTTGCAGCCCACACACAGTAGCACTGGCTGGTGTTGGAGCCTGGGAACGCTCCCAGGCAGATTTAATCCCCTGCTCTAGACCCATACTGGCTTGATTCACCTGGGTGACGTGCCTCCGCAGGTGGAAGAGGCGACTGGACAAATATTTGCGATGAGCTGAAGGTCTTTTCTGTCCTGAGCCACGCTTTCTGTGGACTTTTGGTTCGGGGAGCTGAGAGTCCTTAATGGAAGCACTCAGAAATGCAAACACGTCTGGCTTGGGTACCTGCTGCTTGCAAGGAAAGTAAATCAGGCTGCAAGCAGGGAAGGTTTATCTTTGGTCCGAATCCAACTGGTTTTCCTCCATCCCAGCCCTGGTCTGGAGCTTTTCTAATGTATGATGGAGTTTACACAGGGAATGGGAGCTGGGGTAAGATGGGGAAAGCTCATAAACCCAGCAGCCCTGTGGTGCTCCTTCTCCTCAAAGCCCTTCTCGTGGCAAAGCTCTCCTGGAGGATTTGCAGCTCGGCTGGTTTGCATTATTCAAATCTTCAAAGATCCCCTCAGGCGGATCAGTCATGGGACAGTGCTTCCAGGTGGGGACTGCTCCCAGCTCAGGCTGCCCCAGCACCTCAGGAACTGGGAAAACTGAGCTCAGAGCCTGGGACGGTGCCAGGGCCCAGCATCAGTGCAGAACTCTGCATTTGGGGCATCTCTCTGGGGCGTTTCTGCTCTGGGCCAGAATTTCTTTGTCCAAGGATCACTCTGTGCAGTCCACCATGTCTTCATCCCTCTTAATGAAGGAGTGGAAAAGGGATGAAGCAAAAGGCAGGAAAGGAAAGGGCTCCCTCTGCTCTAGAGCCAGGCTGGGAGAGCTGGGGTTGTTCAGGNCATGAAGCAAAAGGCAGTAAAGTGAAAAAGGAATGAAGCAAAAGGCAGGAAAGGAAAGGGCTCCCTCTGCTCTAGAGCCAGGCTGGGAGAGCTGGGGTTGTTCAGGCTGGAGAAGAGAAGGCTCCAAGGTGACCTTGGAGTCCCTTCCAGTGCCTAAAGGGGTTCCAAGTGAGAAGTTTGATGGGTGGCCACAGCCCTCAGAGGTGCAGTTGGATGTCAGTCACATCCCAGACACTGCCCAACATCGATACTGGGGAAGGATTTATCCCTGTATTTGGGATTTTACAAGGAACTTTGGTCTGAGCAGGCTGAGAAACTGTGTCATTTCACCTCCCCGGAGGAACCTGGAGTCCCACCACGGACGCAGCTCTGTGTGTGCTCACAGAGGGAGCCACTGATGTGACAAGGCTGAGGGTGACTTTTATGACTATTTCTATGACTTTTACAAGGGTTTTGTGGCAGTGGATAAAGCGGAGCTGGAAAAAGGCCTGACCTGTTCAGCAGTGGCAGTGGGAGAACGGAGACGTTTTCCTTCCAGACACACTTTGTAGGAGTGGCAGAACAAACAGGGTCCTTCGTACAAAACACAGCGAGGGAACCCCTTAGGGTGGCAGGCAGGAGCCTTGTCACTTGTGTCCCGATTTGCAACACCTGTCAGGTGTCGTGGGCAAATCCAGGCTGACAGGGGTGCTTCATCCCTTCTCCTTCCTGCACAGAGCGGAGTCAGGCCGAGCCTGAGCACGGGAACACCATGTACGAGCTCAACGAGAGCAGCTTCGACCCCATCACCTTTGTCCTGACTGGCATCCCGGGCATGGAGGAGTCCCACATCTGGATCTCCGTCCCCTTCTGCCTGATGTACCTCACCGCCGTGCTCAGCAACCTGCTCCTCCTCTTCGTCATCGCCACGGACCGCAGCCTCCACGAGCCCATGTACCTGTTCCTCGCCATGCTGGCTCTCTCTGACCTCCTGCTGTCCACCACCACCGTGCCCAAAATGCTGGCCATCTTCTGGTTCAGCGCCAGGGAGATTTCCTTCGACGCCTGCATCACGCAGATGTTCTTCACCCATTTCAGCTTCATCGTGGAGTCCTCGGTGCTGCTGGCCATGGCCTTCGACCGCTACGTGGCCGTGTGCGCCCCGCTGCGCTACGCGTCCATCCTGACCCCCTCGGCCATCGCCAAGGTCGCCGCGGCCGCCGTGGCCCGCGGCTTCTGCATCATGTGCCCGCCCATCTTCCTCCTCAAGCGGCTGCCCTACTGCGGGCACAACGTCATGCCCCACACCTACTGCGAGCACATGGGCATCGCCCGCCTGGCCTGCGCCGACATCAGGGCCAACGTGTGGTACGGGCTGACCACGGCGCTGCTCTCCTCGGGCCTGGACGTGGTGCTCATCGCCGCCTCCTACGCGCTCATCCTCAGGGCGGTGTTTCGCCTCCCGTCCCCGGAGGCTCGCCTCAAAACCCTCAGCACCTGCGGCTCCCACCTCTGCGTGATCCTCATGTTCTACGTGCCGGCCTTCTTCTCCTTTCTCACGCATCGCTTCGGCCGCCAAATCCCCAGTCACGTCCACGTCCTGCTGGCCAACCTCTACGTCGTGGTCCCGCCCATGCTCAACCCCATTGTCTACGGGGTGAGGACCAGGCAGATCCGGGAGCGGGTCGTCCGCCTCCTCTGCCCCACGGGGACAGAGTGGCCCTGCCCCAGCTGGGGGGGCAGGTGCTGAGCAGGGCAGGGGGATGTGGGAGGGGGTCTGGAAAGCAGCACCGCAGGCTGCAGCGCTTCTTGGCCTGGAGGAACCGGTTTGCCCAAGGGCTTCGAGGGAAGCTGAAGGTGCTGTGATTTCTGGAAAGGTGGGCTTGGCTCTTCAGCATCTCCACTGCTGCTGGTTTCTCCTGGAGCTGCTTCCCCTGAATTTCCTTCACTGGCAGAGACTGGGTAGGTTCAGCTACCTGAAGCTACCTGAAGAAGCATCAAGGCACTTACACCTGCTGACAGTCACTGCCACCTGCTACAGCTGGTTATGTTTGCTGTCCTACAGCTTCATTTCTGCCTGTTCCTTCGCCTTTCCAACAGTGTCCAGACCATGAACACTTTGTTGGTTGCCAGACTGAAGCATGGCACTCCAAGCACGGCTGGATGGGCACCACAGTGCTCACCATGGCACCCAGGGGGTACGTCCTCCTGCCCTCATTGCTGAGGGACCCTGGCACTTCCTGCTGCTGAAGGTGCTTCCCTGCTGAAGTGCCCTGAGAGCTTGGGAAAGGCTTTATTGTCCTGTGTTTGAGGGAAACATTTCCCTTAAACCGTGACTCCCAAATGCAATTCAAGCCTTTAGAGAGGTTTGTAAAGGGACAGTGGTTTCCTACAGCCACCACACCCCACGGGGATGCTTTCTGTCTTGGCCAGGGCAGCTCTGCCTCATCCAGGCAGTGGTGGTTAGGGAGCCCTTTCTGGAGGCTCCACAGCTCCCACGGCAATGGCAGGAGTGGGATGGTCTGACCCTGTGTCACCTGTGAGGCCCCAGGAAGGGCCCGGTGTGTGCTGATGTTATGCTGAGGAGCAGATCAGCCATTTCTGCAGAACGTCCCCTTGCCCTGGCTGTGGGGGCAGCAGCACTCGCCAGTCCCACAGCCTGACTGGGCTGCAAAGCTCTTCAGACCTGCCCACGGTGGGGAAAGCACTGCTGCACACCTGGACCTCAGAGGTGTCTCTCTTGGGGGGGTGGTGACCCTGGGGAAGGGCTCTGCCGGGATCTGGGCTCCAGGAAATGCCGTGCCCTGCACCAGGGCAGGAGCTGTGGCACCATCCTAGTTGGGGCTGATCACACCCCCGGTTCTGGGGGAGGGCAGGAGCCGTGGGCACACCAGGTGTGTTCAGACCTGAATGGCACAGGAGCTGAGATCAGCCCAACCAGCCAACTCTGCTCCAGCCACGCCAGCAATGCTGCCACAACTTCAAAGGAAAAGGGGGAGAGACAGATTCATGATTTCAGATCAAAACCCCCCAAAAGTTTTTCACTTTTGCAACACATTTCTTCTTTTCTTTTCTTTCTTTTCCTCTGATTTGATCAAAGGTGGCACCCTGTGACGGGCACAGGGGAAATGAAAGTCTGTTCATTAAAGGCTGTTTGTCTAGCAGCAGAGATAACGGAGCTGGTACAAAAGCTGCTGGTGTCGCTGGGTTTTCAATGTCCTCAGAACGTTCGTGTTTGCGTTGGCTTTCTTAGCAAAAAGAAAAAAAAAAGACTGTTTGCACAGAGCAGCCATGTGATTTTTGATAGGAGATGGAGCTGTGAGAAAGAAAATGTGTCAGGAGAGCACGTTGGAAAAGTTGGGAAAGGCTTTATTGTCCTGTTTACAGGAGAGCGGGCAGCTCTAAGAACAATTGAGCTGCCACCTGCATTTGTCAATATAGGGGGCTTGGAGCAGCCTGGGACGGTGGAAGGTGTCCCTGCCCATGCCAAGGGGTGGGATGAGATGGGATTTAAGGTCCCTTCCAGCCCAAACTGTTCTGTGCCTCCATGGCTCTATGGATCTGTCTGTTCCTCGGGTTTCCCAGAGGGTGTTACACGATGGAGGAGGCAGCTTTGAACTCGCTGCTCTGCTCCTTGGCTGGATGTGGTGGCCAGGTCAGGAGCAAACTGCCCAGGGAAATGTCCCCAAGTCAATGAATCACCAGCTGGGCCGTTCCTGGCCAGGGGCCCGTGCCTAATGGGGCATTAGCCAGCCAGGCAGGGAGATTTATATTTCAAGGTGGTTAAAATGTCAGCTTAATAACTCTGACAGGGTGGGAGCCACAGCTCCTTCACTTCGTATTTTTTTTCCAAATCTGGAGACACCCATTGTGTTTTTAGCTCAGTTCATGGCTTTTGTAAGTATGTTTGGATTACAGGGATCTTTGCCTGCTAGGGAGGAAGGGAGGGAGGGAGGAAGGCTCCCTGCCTGTGGCACAGAGTTAGAACAAGGTGAGCTTTAAGGTCCCACCCCACCCCAACCATTCCACCATTCCATTATTCTATAATTTCAAGTGGTATTTTTCCCAGACAGCACATGAAAGAAGTAAATGGAATCTCAGAAATCTTGGGGAAATAAGTGGAAGTCATCGAGAAACCCTCCTGTGCCCTCGGTGAGTGTTTCTGTACTGGAGAAGGAGCTGAGCCTGCAGCTGGAGTGGAGATGGAGCCCCGGGTTGTGTGAGTCAGGCTCTTGTGTGTTTGGAAGGAAACGCTGCCCGGGGTGGCATTGCTGTGCTGCAGGGACAGGGACAGGGACAGGGGCAGGGGCAGGGGCAGGCTCGGCGTGTCCAGGCTCAAGTGCCCCATTCCCACGCAGCTTTCTTGCTGTTCACAGACAATGGTGCTGGGTAGCTGTCCTCCAGTTAGAGCAGAGAAGCTGCTGGTTTGAGCTCTGCCCCTTCTCTCATCACCGTCTGGCAAGGGCAGGACAGAGCTCCCTGGGCAGGGTGGGTGGGCAGAGGGGAGGGTCCCCGCAGTGCCAGTGGGCGGCTGGGGGCGTGGAGCCCACCCGGGGTGGGTGAGGAGCCGACTGGGGGCTCAGGATGCCCCATCCCTGGAAGTGTTCCAGGTCAGGCTGGAGGGAGCTTGGAGCAGCCTGGTCTAGTGGAAGGTGTCCCTGCCCGTGGCAGGGGGAGACCCAGGATGATTATATGAAATTTTAATTTAAAAAAATCCTATGGGAATAAATCACACAGACTCCATTTTCTTCAGGGTGGAAAAAGCCTCTTCTTTATTCACATAACTCGTTTTTATATAATTTTTACAGACCTTGTGTGTGACTGCAGTTGGTCAGTAGCTTTCTTGCCAATTACTTTATTGGTTAATAACGAGTTGTTACCCTGTATTGATTGGTGACCCAAACCCCGCTGTGTAGGTGCAGGAAAAGGTGTTTGTGACAGATAGTTTTCATTTTTCCATCTAATGGTGTAAAAACAGTTTATACAAGTGCTAGTTGTTTTTCACCCAGGAATAGACTGTTATGCTAACGAGCTGCTCACACCAGGATTGCTTTCACGTGGGAACCTGCAAGGGGCTAGCTTTGACAAGGCCAGCCACTGATTCCAGGAGAGCAGGCTTGATTTTATGAAGCCTTTCTTTATGATTTTTCTACCTTACTACGACAAAATCCCAGTTCACAGACGGACAGGTAATACATAGTACCACCACCTGGTAACTCAGCCTTGGGGGGAAGTTTTGGGTGACTGGTTTGATCTCGGGGATTAGAGATTCCTGCTGATCCCAAAGGTCCCTAACAGCTCCCTGAAGGGTCAGGGCAGTCAGGAAGCTGCTGACTGAAATTTCCACCACCCCCCCACCCAGGAGGGGCTGAGGGAGCTGGGAAGGGGCTGGAGAATCCCTGAGGGAGCTGGGAAGGGGCTGGAGAATCCCTGAGGGAGCTGGGAAGGGGCTGAGCCTGGAGCAAAGGAGGCTCAGGGGGCCCTTGTGGCTCTGCACAGCTCCTGCCAGGAGGGGACAGCCGGGGGGGTCGGGCTGTGCTCCAGGGAACAGGGACAGGAGCAGAGGGAACGGCCTCAGGCTGGGCCAGGGCAGGCTCAGGTCGGATATTGGGACAATTCCTTCCCTGACAGGGCTGTGCAGCCCTGGCACAGCTGCCCAGGGCAGGGGTGGAGTCCCCATCCCTGGAGGGATTTCACAGCCCTGTGGATTTGACACTTGGGGACATGGGTTCATGGTGGCCTTGGCAGTGCTGGGGAATGGCTGGACTCGATGGGCTGAGAGGGCTTTTCCAGCTTCAGTGACTGATTCTGAGCTTTGCTCTAGCTCCAGCAGCTGCAGGCAGAAGATGCTCTTGTCTCAAAGGCTCCAGCAGCAGAAATGCCAGTTCCCAGCCAGGATGAAGGAGCCAGGACAGTGGAGGGGCACCCTGATAAAGCAAACTGCATTCACTATTCCCAGCTAAAAGGTGTCCCAGCAGTTCAGGTGTCGTGCCAGGAGCAGTGCTGGCCATGAGCCAGTCCCTGAGGCAGCCCTGGGTTCGTTCAGCTGCTCTTTGAGCCTTTTCCTTACACCCCACCTGGCACGGGCTGCCCAGCAGCTCCGGACTCCCCAGCCCTGGCAGTGCCCAGGGCCAGCCTGGGTGGGGCTCTGAGCAGCCTGGGACAGTGGAAGGTGTCCCTGGAAGGTGTCCCTGCCATGGCAGGGGGTGCAATGAAACCGACTTTAAGACCCCCCCAGCCCAAACCTTGTGTGATTCCGTGATTCTGTGATTCCCCAGCTCCTGCAGGTGAGGATTGATGTGCTGTGCTGCACAGGGACACGTCAGCAGCCAGCCAGGCAGGATCCCAGCCCTGCCCTCCACCCTGGGGGACACCTGGGCTGGAGAGGGCTCTCCATCCTGGTCTGTGTTGGGTGCACTGCAGGGAGCGAGGGCAGCCCCCAGCCCCTTGGACCCTGCCCCCTGCTCTGCACTGCCCTGCCCCACACCCGTGGTGTTCTCTGGTCTCTGCCCACCCTCTTCTCTTTCACTGTTTGCCTGGTGCAGATGCCAAGCAAACCCTCCTCAGGTATCTCTGGCTCTGCCAAACTAGGGGAAAAGAAAAAGAAAAAAGTTTCTGACTTAAGTCAGAAAAACCGTAAGTTCGTGTGTTTAAATTTAACAGAGAAATGGGATTATCAGAGAAATCTGAAACAGCTTCATTTGCCTTTAGATTCAAATAAAATAATGGCAAAGTGAATATGAGACTTGATCAATAAAGTGTAAAAGGGCAGGAATGTAATTAACATCAATCAGTGCTTGTTTGGGCATTCAGCTTCCGTGGAGACATGGAATTTCATTTTCTGATGCATCCAGATGGGGTGATAAAGTTACCCCAAGCCTGAAAAAAGTTACCCCAAGGCTCGATGCAACCTGAGTATCTTTATATTCACAACATTGTGATACAGAGCTCATTATGTCAGAGAAATGAATTAATGAATAATAAGTAAAGCAGCTGCTGGTGGGCTCTGGCCAACTGCAAATCCTGTCTCCTGTACAGGTCTCCTTTTCTGAGTGTTCCTGGAGAGGGCCTGCAGGGGTTGGCCCGATGCTGGCTCTGATGTTGTGTCACTGGTATCAGTTGTGTAATCACAAGTATAAAATCGTTGCTAATGAGGTTTCTGGCTGATGCAGGGACACTAATTTACTAATTTAATGGAGGGGAGTGCAGTCCCCCGGAGCTCGGGGGTCTGAGGGGAGGAGGGCTGTGGTGGGGGCACCGGGGGTGCCTGGCCCAGCGAGGGTCTCGGCGTGTCCCCGCTGGTCCCCCACGCTTCGGCAGCCCCTGCGGGCAGGTCTGGACAGGGCTGGGACCAGCGGGGCCGGAGCTGTGCTGGCCCCCAGGGACCGGCAGGGCTGGAGCTGTGCCGGCCCCCGGGGACCAGCGGGGCTGGAGCTGTGCTGGCCCCCGGGGACCATCAGGGCTGGAGCTGTGCTGGCCCCCAGGGACCAGCGGGGCTGGAGCTGTGCTGGCCCCCGGGGACCATCAGGGCTGGAGCTGTGCTGGCCCCCGGGGACCAGCGGGGCTGGAGCTGTGCTGGCCCCCGGGGACCATC
>VZRH01006492.1:51988-75633 GCA_013397555.1 Urocynchramus pylzowi
TGCTGCTGCTGTTCCATGTGCTGCTGCTGCTGCTCTGTGTGCTGCTGCTGCTGTTCCACGTGCTGCTGCTGCTCTGCGTGCTGCTGCTCTGTGTGCTGCTGCTGCTGTTCCATGTGCTGCTGCTGCTGTTCCACGTGCCCGCCGTCTCCACCACACTGACGCAGCGCTTTGGCCGCAGCATCCCCCGGGGTCCTCATCCTGCTGGCCACCCTGCACGTGCTGTTCCCCCGCTGCTGAACCCCCTGTGCACGGGGTGAGGACGCAGCAGATCAGGGACAGGGCTGTGAAGGTGTTCATCCGCCCCAGGAGCCGCTTGCCGAGACAAGAGTGAAAGGGATGGACGCCTGAATGGGACTCCAGCTCCCCACCCCGAATTCTCCTTCAGCTCTTTCAGGCAACACCCGACTCTGCTAGCCCAGGCAAGCACAGAGCACCTGACATCCTCACATCACTGCCCCCAGGTTTGTGCAAAACGCAAGATAAAGGCAAAAATCGGGATCGCAGATCGGCAATGGAAGGAGAGTGGTCAAAGGAATGAGACCCTACCCCAGGCACGTCACCTTTGGGAAATCCCAGAGTCCCAGACTCATGGAGTAGCTGGGGTGGAAAGGGACCTCCAGAGATCAGCTCACCTGAGCCTCCTGCTCACGCAGAGCAGGTTACACAGGATCACAGCCAGGTGGGCTTTGGCCACCTCAGAGAAGGAGACCCCACAACCTCCTGGGCAGCTGTTCCTGTGCTCCATCACCCACGCAGCAAAAGGATTTTCCCTCATATTCAGCTGGAAGTTCCCATGTAAATCCCCTAAAAGGAGGAGGTAGGTGGAATTCCACTGCGGTGTGACAATAAATCTGGACTCAGGTGGAAAGACATGTAATGAATGTGTTCTTCTGAATGACACATGTATAATGAAATTCATCTTACAGATTTATTCTTCATTAAAATTCATAGTATTGAAAAATCTCCAAAAGGAGTAATACAGAAATAAAACCAAGTGTTGCACTTCATCATTCATGGGGTGTCTTTATTCCTTAGCTGCATCATTTGACCTTACTTTGAGTAAACATGTCAGTGAAAAATCATTCTCAGAAGAATCCCAGAATGGCATTGAAGCAAATTGTTGTTACCAAATCCTAAAAATGCTCTTGCTGCAGAGTAGCTGCTTTCCTGGAGCTTAAAAATCTCCTGGGCATCAGTTTGGAACAGCAACTGGAGACACCAGAGCAGCGTCCCCCAGAGCAGAGCTGCAGCTCTGGTGCAGTGAGCCACGTGACTGAGCACGTTACTCTCTCTAAAAATAGCCAAAAAAAAAAAAAAAATCAAATGCCATTCTGAGATGGAACACAAGAATTTTCTTTCAGTAGCTTGACTTCATTTCTTGTTGCTTGGAGGCTACACATGGCATTGTTATTTTGTAAGAAATGATAAGTGAAAGGATGGCCCAGGTTGCCTGTTCAAGGCTGGCTGTGAGACACCAGCAGGCTGGCTCTGCCCTCCAAGGCCTTCAGCCAGGGCCAGTTCCAGGGGCAGCCACACGTGGAACTCATTGTTTTCTCTACAGCAACGTGTATTTAATTTGTTATCAATTTATCACTCGTTTAATGGCTGCAACTTAATGTTCCAGTCAGAATTCACCCACACAGTCACCCAACAGGACACCCAGAGGCTTTGCAGAGGGCACAGGCCTGCCACTTTAGGAAGGCAGAGGGACAGAGGCAGTATTTATTCCCATTTTGAGTGGTATTTATTCTCATTCTGACCAGCAAAAATGAGTTCAGTGATTTGCCTAAGGTGTATCAAGCCTCATCTTAGAAGCTAAATGGATTAAGTTTTTTTTTTATGGTAAAAGTCTCATTTTCTAGACCCTCAGTTGCAATTTGGGACCTCAGCAGATTCACCCCTCTGGCTCAGTGCAGGGATCACTGCTCACGATGTGCCTCATTTTCACCCCCAAAATAAAAGGGTTAAAGACAGGGGAATTGCTGGTGCACTCATGTGCATGGTGAGGACCACTGTGACCAAAATGGTGCCTTGAAAATGAGAAAGGTGCCGGAGTGCAAAGCAAGAAAGCAGAGAGGGATTCCTTGTCTTGCTAGATATTCCAGATTTAAAAACAAACCAAACTACCTCAGCTCAAAACCTGTCAAGTTTCAATTGGCTCTTGACCTTGAAAGATTTCTGTGCAAAGGCTCCAGCACAGTCAGAAAAGCTGCCAGGGAGAAGGAGACTGGTGCTACAACACTTAAACCCAGCACATTTACAGCACTTCACCATTTCCCTGCAAAACAGACCCGGTGCTTTCTTTTTGCCAGGAATCACTGATTCTGTAGAGTTCTGAGCTAAGAAACAAACCTATGTTTTGCCTTGGTTTCCAGTGTTTGAGTTGCATTAGGTCAGAGAGGATCTCTACAGGTTGGGGTTGGATCCTTCCAACCCCAACCACCCTCTGATTCTATAAACCCTCCATTTGGGTTTAATTTACACTGGAACTCTGCTCTCTGCCCATACAGTGCAATAAATCTTTGTGTGTGTGTGAAACCCGGGCTGATGTTGTGCTGTGGGTTCATCCTAGGGATGTGAGCCCTGTGATGAGGGTTGCTCCTTTAGAGAAGAGAGAGGAGTGATTTTCTGGGTGTGTGGGGCATTGAGTGAACAGCACCTTGCCGATCAATAAACCCTTTAAATTCAGCTGGTGTTCTCGCTGCCAGCACAGCACGTCCCTGGCCAAGCAGCCTGCCCTGGAGAGCTCAGCAGGAATGATCTGGGCACGGGCGTGGCCTGCAGGGGGTCCCCAGGGGGACCCACGGAGGCTGGAATGTCACAAGGGTCCCGGGGTCACCAGTGCTGCTGCAGCAGAGTAATGCAAATCCACTTCCACCTCAGTCCGGCGGGGCTGGATGGAGAGGGATCAGGGCTGAGGTGAAATCAAATCCCCAGCCCTGGTCTGGTCTGGGGATGCCTCAAGGGATGCCAGCCCCAGCCCCTCAGCCAGTGCCTTCCCTGTGGGGAGGCAGTCATGAACACAAACCACAGACACCCTCTTTGTACTCAGGGTGAAATGTTTTCTGTAGTAGTTTTGTAGAAATATTTTCTGTAGTAATTTAGTAGAAATATTTTCTGTAGTAGTTTAGTAGAAATATTTTCTGTAGTAATTTAGTAGAAATATTTTCTGTAGTAGTTTAGTAGAAATATTTTCTGTAGTAGTTTCCAAGCTGCAGCTGTGCTTCAGTCCACTCATGTGGTGCAGGGTGTGAGCACCCTGCTCCCAGCTCTGGGCCAGGTCTGACCCAAGCCAGGTTTGCATCAGCCTGTGGCAACCAGAGTTTGGGAGTCCCTGCCCCGGCTCAGTTCACCTTCCAGGGCACACACGGGACAGGCAATGTGAGAACAGCTTCTCAAGGGGCTGGTCCCTTCTCCCAGGGAGCAAGAATGAGAGCAAACAGCCTCAGGTTGTGTCAGAGGAGGTTTAGGCTGGGTGCTAGGGACAATTTCATCACTGAATGGGCTGCTCAGCCCTGGCACAGGCTGGAGTCACATCCCTGGAGGGATTTCACAGCCCTGTGCAGGTGGCACCGGGGGACACGGGCAGCAGTGGCCTTGGCAGTGCTGGGGAAGGGCTGGACTTGATGGTCTTGGAAATTCTGACATCAGTAAATGATTCCATGATTCTATGGTGCTGTGATGCCTCAGTCTGACAGAGAAGGTTTCACTCCTGACCCCACAGAGGCTGTGCACGGCAAGCAGCCAGGTCTCCTTCACTTTAACACCAATTCAGCTGAGCAGGAAGCAAGAGCTTGACAGGTTTCCCCCTTATGCCTGGAGCTCACCTGTTAGGGATGTGCTGGATTTCACATTTCAGACAGGGATTTTCCGTGGTGTTTGATGGACTTTAGGGGCCAAGCCTTTCATGCCACTGGCTTCCATGGAATGGACCTCACTGCACCTCCCAGTCCAGGTGCAGAGAGAGTGAACACACATTGAAACAGACCCTGTTGCATTCTTCTGAAGCAACACAGAATCCCAGCATGGTTTGGGTTGGGAGGGACCTCACAGCCCACCCAGTGCCACCCTGCCATGGCAGGGACACCTTCCCCTGTCCCAGGCTGCTCCCAGCCCCAGTGCCCAGCCTGGCCTGGGGCACTGCCAGGGATCCAGGGGCAGCCCCAGCTGCTCTGGGCACCCTGTGCCAGGGCCTGCCCACCCTGCCAGGGACCAATTCCCAATTCCCAATATCCCACCTAAATCTCTGCTCTCAGTTTGACACTGTAGCCCCTTGTCCTGGCACTCCAGGTCTATATAAAAAGACACACTCCTGCTTTTTAATGAGCCCCTTTTCATGACAGCAATAAAAATCATCTCATGCTAATGAACTGTTTCTTCCAGAATTAAGAGTTGCTCATCTTTGTACCAAGTGTGAGTCACTGTGACTCAGACGTGTCTGAGAGACACCTGGAGCAGCCCTCTCCTCGCAGAGGAGCTGCCAGAGCCTGGCCAGCCCCAGCGTCTCCACCCTGGGGACACCGAGCCCCACAGGCTCTGCGGCTGCCCCAGCTCCTGCCCCAGGTTCTGCCCCAGCTCCTGCCCCATCTCCTGGGCCACGGGGCTATGGACAGTGCCACCCCCAGCTCCAGGGGAGAGGTCTGGCTGTGGCCAGCGAGGGTGTGAAGTCCCNGTTCTGTCCCAGATTCTGCCCCAGGTTCTGCCCCAGCCCCTGCAGGTTCTGTCCCAGATTCTGCCCCAGGTTCTGCTCCAGCTCCTGCAGGTTCTGCCCCGGGTCCTGCCCCAGGTCCTGCCCTGAGTTCTGCCCCAGCTTCTGCCCCAGCCCCTGCAGGTTCTGCCCCAGGTTCTGCCCCAGGTTCTGCCCCAGCTCCTACAGGTTCTGCCCCAGCTCCTGCCCCATCTCCTGGGCCACGGGGCTATGGACAGTGCCACCCCCAGCTCCAGGGGAGAGGTCTGGCTGTGGCCAGCGAGGGTGTGAAGTCCCTGCCAGGCTGCAGCAGGGAAGGGTGTGAGCATGGCAGGTGGGACCAGGAGGGCTGGCTGGAGGGTGAGCTGGGGCTTGTGACCAGCAGAACAGCAGCCAAGAGCAGCGTCCATTGAGTGTCTCAATTCCAGACAGGGAATCCAGGGGGAAAGCAAGTTGCGATAGGGCAAAATTCTGTTGGAAAATAAAGGAAAAATTCTTCCTCGTGTGGGTGAGACCTCAGTCCTTGGAAATGCAAAACTTGGATACACACAGAGCTCCTTCTTCAGGCTGGAAGCTGTTTACTTGCAAGGACAGAACAGGTTTCAACTACAAAAACTTGTTTTCCATTTTGAATTTCTAACCCTCACAACCCTGACTGGGACCTGCCCAGTACAACCTTTTCAACCCTCAGAAAATCCATGTGCTGCCCCCAAAGCAGAGAGCAGATGTACACACACCTCTGTATTTTATTACTTCCATCATATTTTATTTCATAAATTGCCCAAGTCCACAGCAGAGGATAATAAACACTCCATTGTCTATTTTACCATTTTCAACGGGTGTCTCTGGGATAAAGTATCCATGAAGGAGAGACAAATTTAGGCAAAATCATCAAGGAATTTGTCAATTCATCAACTGCCTCAATATTTAGAAGTTTCCCCACAGCAATGTTGGTCTTTTTTCAAAATACAACTATTTTAGAGTCATGATTAAAGCCCACGTGTCCATCCAGCAGTGAGTTTGAATTTCCCAGTTCCTCTGATCCAGATTTTGTCTTGGGCAGGCGAATGACTCAGAATGACTGTACTGAGGATGTTTTGGGGTTTTTTTCACAGTAAATGTGAAAGTTCTGATCCAAAGAACTTATAACTGATAGGTCTGGTAGATAAGGATTGAATAAAGTCTTGAGAAAAAGAAATTGAAAAAAATAGAAAAGAAAATAAAAATGAAATAAGAATATGAAAAAAGAAGAATGCAGATTTCAGCTAAGATACCAGCTGAGAGAAAGAAAGTCCAGGGAGAGACCTGACTTACCTAGTTCAGACAATGTGAGAGTTAAAAGAAAAGCTGAATTGATCTAAAACTTGTCCCCAGTCTCGTGTGGTGGCTATGATGATTCTCCAGCACCACCCCCAAGCCTAACATCACGCAGTTACACAGAAATGGGATGAATGAGGCACTGCTGCTTTGCAAATCTGAAAATTAAAAAAGACAGATGGCAAATTCTGTGTCTTTTGGGAGCCTGAAGCTGAGGACAGAAGTTCTTCTGCCTTGCCTGAAGCCCATTGCAGGGGCTTGGTGGGTAAATGGGTCATGAAATTCCTCTGGAAATGCAACACAGGATGTCAGAACAGATCACAGTGATCCTTTCCAGATCTGATATTCTGTAACTCTCCTGCACCTAGGAACAAACCCCACATGAATTAACACATTAATTACAACGGGAAGCAGGGACTACACGCTCTTTCCATGCTTTGCCCTTGAGTCCCATCAGCAAAACCTCTCAGCGGTGACATCAGGCTCTGCAAGTGCCCCCTGGGTGACAAAGCCTCCTGGCACTGCCCTGGCGTTTTGGAAATGTCCCACACGGGACCCCCACGGTCTGTGCCCTGGTGTTTTGGAAATGTCCCACACGGGACCCCCACGGTCTGTGCCCTGGTGTTTTGGAAATGTCCCACACGGGACCCCCACGGTCTGTGCCCTGGCGTTTTGGAAATGTCCCACACGGGACCCCCACGGTCTGTGCCCTGGCGTTTTGGAAATGTCCCAGAATCTGCTGAGGCTGAGTTTGGGCTGTGGAGAGGAAGGCCCGGCCTGCCTGGGCGAGACACAAGCAGCCCCGCAGGCGGGGTCAGCGGGTGTGCCGAGGCCTGGCTGGGCCCTGTGCGTGCAAGGCGGGCTGCAGCTGGTGATGAGTGCTGGGAGCTGAACCTGGCGTGGGCAGAGCTCTCACTGTCACTGCTCTGGCTGTCACTGTCACTGCTCTGGTGTTTCTGTGTGGCGTTTAGAGTCCATTACTGTGTCGCGGCCTGCTGAGGCGTGTGTGCAGAACTGCTCTGATCAGCTGAAATTCCAAGGCTGGAATTTCTTCATGGAAAGGGTTGTCCAGCCCTGGCACAGCTGCCCAGCACAGTGGTGGGGTCACATCCCTGGAAGCGTTCAAAAAGCCATGTGGATGTGGCACCTGGGGACACGCGGTGGTGACCGTGGTGGCAGAGCTGGGTCGAGGGTTGGACTGCAGAGATCTTTCCCAGCCTTAAGGATGCCCTGGTTCTGTGATTCCCTGAGAGCTCATCCCAGCACAGCTTGGGGTTCCCATCAGGTTGTCTGTACTGCCCTGTCATTTTTTAGGCTGTTAGATCTAATAAACAGCATTTTGCATGAATCTTCATAGGGCCTGGGTACCTTCTGGCACTGGAACCACCACGGACCAGCAGCTTCTGAGGCAGAGTTCCTCCTGTCCAGGGGGAGGATGCAGCAGCTCAGGAGTGGTTTCACCATGGCTGGGTGAAGATGATGGTGAAGGAGTCCCCTGTTCCTGCCCCCATGGGCTCCCATCTCCTGTCACCTCCCACCAGGGGTGCCCCACAGGGCTGGGGCCCCTCCAGGCAGCCTCTCTGTCTGTCCTGGCCCTGGGATGGCAGCTGGGGTCACCCTGGTGGGTTAAAGAACCCCTCGTGCTCCCTTTGCTGGCTGTGCTGTGCCCTGGGCAGTGCTCAGGTAGGAAAAAGCACCTGGAGAGCACTGGGGGATCACTGCTCTGCCAGCCTCCATCCACCTGAGCCTCGGGTGCTTCCTGAGCCAGGAGATCTGTTTTGTGGGGATATTCTTTAATGGATTTGTTTTTCCTGCGGATTTCTCCAACCCCTTGGTGAAGCCTCTGCAGATTTTGTGTTTGCATTTTGCTCTGACAAAATGTTTTAAAGATTAATCCTGCTGAGGGAAAAACGCCTCCTGTAACTGCTTTTAAATTTGCCACCTGCTACTTTACTTAATGCAGCTTAGTTCTTGCATCAAGGGAGAGCAAGCAATTAGACCTGAGTGACCTCCTCCAGCCACCCAGAACAGCACAGAGACCTTCTCCACCCTCCAGTCATTCCTCTTCCAGGCTGGAGACTCTGGGTTCACCCACATCTTCCTCTATGGAAATTATTTTACACTTCTTGGTTGTGTTTGTTGCCTGCTCCCCAAATCCTTCTACTCCCCAAGAGGACAAGTGGAAGGTGAGAGCACCTGCTTCATGGAGCTTTCAGACTGAGACTTTTGTGGCTTAAAGGATAGAGAAAGTAACTGTGAGGGATGCAATACAACTCTGGTACAATAGCAAAGGCTAAAACTCTTCAGGCAGGCACTGATGGGCCATGAGGAAAGTCCAGCTCAGCTCTGGAGAGGGGCAGCCTGGCCTTTATGGCTGAGGCAAAGCAGGATGGGATGGAGGATTCAGGATTTCTGAGTCCTGCTGGACTCTGCAGAGCCCACAGAGGAACCCTCAGGAGAGGGCTCAGCGGGGGAAAGGGGTGCTGGGGGACAGAGGTGGGGGGAGACCCAGGGATCAGGTACCCAAAGGGCTGACTGCAGGCACAGGGAGGTCAAATGCTGGGGCAGACTGGGATCCAGCCTGCCCTGTGCCCAGCACACAGCTGTCCAGTAATGCCTCAGGCTCAGCTTTTCTATTTTTCACATTCTGTGCTGCTTTAGTGTGTGGGTCTGGGCTCCACATCAGGGGATGCTGAGCTTTCNGGTCTCTGCTCTGCCAGTGTCCCCCCAGCTCCAGCAGCCTCCCCAAGCCACGGCTGACCCCAAACCATGGCTGACCCCAAACCATGGCTGACCCCAAACCATGGCTGACCCCAAACCTTCACTGACCCCAACTCATCGCTCACCCCAAGCCATCACTCACCCCAATTCATCAGTGACCCCAAACCATCACTGACCCTAACTCATCACTGACTCCAAACTATCGCTGACCCCAAGCCATGGCTGACCCCAAACCATCACTGACCCCAAGCCATGGCTGACCCCAAACCATCACTGACCCTAACTCATTACTGACCCCAAGCCATCACTGACCCTAACTCATCACTGACTCCAAACCATCACTGACCCCAAACCATGGCTGACCCCAAATCCCAGTCACCTCCTGCACAGCAGCTGCTGCTCCTCTCTGACCCCTCACTCTGGGCACCAAGTTCCTGGACACGTTTACCTGGCCAACCTGCACAAACCCTCCATTTCTGGTGTGGGCACCATTCAGATCTGTGAGAAATCACTGAGAATGATTAAAATGCCACTACCTAACTGTTCCTGGAATATATCTTTGAGCATTACCTTCCTGCACTAAGCCCTGGCTCTCCAAAAAAGACACTTCTGATATTGTTTTGCAGTGGCCTTTAGCTCCCTGTCTTGCAGGGAAACAGGCAGAAACCACCTTTGGGATATGTCAGGAGCCTTTCCAGATGTTCCAGACTGGATATTACCCTGTGTGCTCCCTCTGCCCATTGCCATCCACTGAATTGAACATCCATTAAAATTTGTTTTTCTCCAATGCATCTGCCAAACCATTAGTCAGTTGAGTTCTAAAAACCCTGAATCTGGAGAATTCAGCACTGATGTTTCCACTAACTTTAACATCACCTGTGCAGAACACTCACCTGTGGGTGCTGCTGTGGGCTCCGGAGCAAAGTGCTTTTGGACTCACCCTGGGACTCTCGTGGTGCTGGAAGCAGGATGGAAAACAAACCCCCCCAGGGAAATCCTCCTGTGGGTTGTTTTGAGCTCTGCAGAGGAACCAGGGAGCTGCTGGGTCCCAGCACGAGGGGAATTAAGTGGCTGCTGGGCTTTGGGGATTGCAGCCTGGGAACAAGGGCAGTGTTTGGGTTTAGCATGAGCACCTCACCCCAGTGCGGAGGAAGGAGTGAACCTTGCGACTGAGCCTGGATGCAAAAGTCACATTTCCGTCCCCCTGAGCCCCTCACCCTTGGTTCTCGTGTCTTTGTGTCTTTGTGCCTGACAGCAAGTGCTGCACAGATGGAGGGGATCTGCTGGCTCAGGTGCCACGGCAGGTGGCACCCAGCATGACAGCACAGGGCTGAGCAGTGCCTGAGCGCTGCCAGCTGCCCAGAGCCATCCCTGCCCCGCCCCAGCCCCGCTGGCACCGCCCTGACTCTGCCGGGAGGCTGCTGGGCCTCACCTGGGACAGCCTCACCTGGGACACCTCACCTGGGACACCTCACCTGTGCCAGCCTCACCTGGGACAGCATCACCTGGGACACCTCACCTGTGCCAGCCTCACCTGTGCCAGCCTCACCTGGGACACCTCCCCTGTGCCAGCCCCCCTGTGCTGGATGCACACCTGCAGAGCTCCCTCCTTGCAGGGCCCGGTGCCACCAGGGTGCTGCTGTGCCATGCAGGGCCCGTGTGCAGCAGGGAGCCGCTGTCTGCTCTCATCTCAGCCCTGGCACAGTGCCACTGCCTCCCTGTCCCTGCCCCGGGCTGCCCTGGGTGCCAGGCACGCAGGACAGGCAGGATGGGGTGCTGAGGGGGTGCTGAGCCTCCTCGGGGTCCCTCTCACCTGCAGGGATCTGCCTGTGGTGCCCAAGAATCACAGAGCCATGAAATGGTTTGGGTTGGAAGGGACCTTGAGGATCATCTATTGGAAGGGAAAGGTTCTTCCCCAGAGGGTGCTGGGCTCTGCCCAGCGCTGCCAGGGATGCCCAGGTGGGGTTGCTGGGGGTCTGGATCAATGATCTGTGGGTGATCCTGGATGATCCTTCCAGCTCAGGACATTCTGGATTCTCTGATCCAGTTCCATCCACCATGGGCAGGCGGAACGCCTTCCACGCCCCCTGGCTTCCTTCAGGAAAATCCCAGATGGCACCCGGCACGAGGGAAAAAAGAGATCTCGAAACAGGACCCATCCATTGCTCCCAGGCTTTTCTCTTTAACCATTCCCATTTTGGAAACCAAGACCTTTACTCTTGCTGGAAATTCTCAGCCTTCTAGATCGTTCTGTGGCACAAGCAGGATGGGGAGGTGCCAGGGCGTGTTCCCCCCCTGCAGTGAGGGGTGGCAGTTGTTTGGATGGGGGACAGTCAGCTTTGAGCCAGGCTCCAGCACAGGAGTGCTGGGTGTCCCTGGCAGCCGGGCTGGGGCTGCAGCAGAGCCAGGGGGGAGCTCCCTGCTGCAGGGTGAGTCTGGCAGCACAGGAGCTGGGCAGGGGCAGAGACAGCCAGGAGAAAACAGCCAGTGAGTGGATGGGAATGTTGTAAATGAGGTCCCATATGTCTAATTCAATGAACCACAAACTTAAAATTTAGCAGCAGTTTTAATTGAGATAAAATAATAGAATCAAATATAATTCAGCAGTTACAAAAAGAAATTTGGCAGTGGTTTGGATAAAGCATAAGCAAAACCCATCCATCGGGGTACAGGGAGGGCTTCCCTCCCTGCCTCACCTACAAAAGGCAACAGGATCCAAACACAGCTTGTATACTGTGTGCTAATACATGTTCATCAACATTTCCCCCTAAATCTCCTCCTATTTTTGATTCTTGAAATCTACATCACTATACTGCACAGCGCACGCTCCCGTAGTTTCCAAGGGGTCTTGTGGCTCTTTGGGGCCTTCTTGGAGGAAGGCTGACAGTCTTCCTCGCTGTCCTCTGAATAGCCTGACAGGTTGTGCATGACCCCAAGTCTTGTGTTATAGAAGCCAGCATTATATTCCAAAAATAAGCCTTATAATTTCATAGATACCTGGAATCATTTCAATTTTGTCCATTTCAAGGCTGATTCTCTAATTATCCCAAAGGCCTATTCCATTTTTGGGATGTTACTTATCTCAAACTACATCCTGCATCCCATTTTCTCATGAACATCGAAAACGTCTGTTTTGTGCCACTAATTACATATCCCTTTCCTCTATTACTTTTTAACAAATGTTTTCTAAAATATCGATATAGTTACAATTGTTAGCATGAATCACATTCATGTACCACAGGAAGGTCTCGGCTAAGAGCAGGGTGAGGCCTCTGAAGCACTGCTTGGGTATAAAAACCCTGCTTCTGGGCATTTTCACTGCTGAACTGCTCCTTTTTGATCCTCCTTTCAGCTGCAACAACATCCAGGTGAAGGATGATCTGTGCCCAGTGGTCAGCGTTATGGGGGTTTTTATTATCCAGCTTATCTCATAATACCACAAATTCTGGGAATTAAAGCCTTGTGGGGTGACATTCATCGCTGACCTCGGCAGGGGCCCGGACACCGAGAGCCTTCGGATCAAGGTGACTCACCCTGGGAAGCAGAGCAGTAATTATTTCATCCTCAGTCATCAGAGGGACGTGGTTTTGCTGTGGGGAGTGATGGATTCAGGGTTAGAAAATGGTTCTGGATACATTTTGGAAAAGCGAATCATTTTAATTCTGGGCCACTTTTCCCTCCAGTAAACAACCACAACTAATGATGTATTTTTCTGAAAACTGGGATTTTATCAGATGCCTGACTCTGCCTTTTGTATTTTTATTTTTAAAGAGAGATAATTTCTTTCATTAGCCCAAAGGCTGGAGCTGGGAGATAAATCTTGCAGAAGAACCTTCTTTCTATAAAATGTGCTGATGAAAAAACAGCCTCTGGTCACACTTTGCCCGCTGTTTGATCAGTTAAGCTTTTAGGGATCCTTGTGGTCCCACAGGGGAGTCAGGAGGGGAAATTTTGTCTGCATGGAGAGTTTTGAAGGGAAAATCCTTGTGCAGCCAGGAATCAGAGAACCCCCAAATCCCTGGGGCTGGAAAAGCCCTCCCAGCCCAGGCAGCCCCAGCTGTGCCCCATGGCCACCTTGTCCCCAGCCCAGAGCTCTGAGTGCCACCTCCAGGGGACACCTGCAGGGATGGGCACTCCAGAGCTCCCTGGGCAGCCCCTGCCAAGGCCTGAGCCCCCTTTCCATGGGCAAATTCCTGCTGCTGTCCCAGCTGAGCCTGCCCTGGCCCAGCCTGAGGCCGTTCCCTCTGCTCCTGTCCCTGTTCCCTGGAGCACAGCCCGACCCCCCCGGCTGTCCCCTCCTGGCAGGAGCTGTGCAGAGCCACAAGGGCCCCTGAGCCTCCTTTGCTCCAGGCTCAGCCCCTTCCCAGCTCCCTCAGGGATTCTCCAGCCCCTTCCCAGCTCCCTCAGCCCCTCCTCATGGACTGACTCTCTAATAACACTCAGCATTCCTGCAGTGACATCTTTGCTCAAAGTCAGGTCTCCAGACTAAGTCTGGATGAGACTCAGAGTGCAAAGTCTGGCTTAAACCCAGGATGCTCAAGAAAAACAAACACACCTCCCCCTCAGCTTTAGGTAAGCATTTTTTTTTTTTTTTAAGCTGAGAAGTCCAACCAGCCCTTGGGATTTGCTGATGAAAATACAGGAAGGGTTGGTGGCTCCTCACCAAGGCCCAACTCTTTATTATCACTGAAATAACACCCAATTCTGGTGGAAGGAGTCCCTGCCCATGGCAGGGGTGGAACAAGATGATCTTTAAGGTCTCTTCCAACCCAAGCCTGCTGGGATTCTGTGATTCCAAACTCCCTCTCACTGGTAGTGAATATCAGCCCATCAGCAGGAGGAGAAGCTGCCTTGGGTGCACATAAGGAACCTCAAAATGCACAAACTGCAAATGAGATGTGCAGGGCAGGGTGGAAAATGAACACCTAACATGAAATTTCTGATGGGAATATGCAAAGTAGGAATACAGGGAACCTTGAGAGATCGTGTAGTCCTTCTGCCCCCCAGAAAGACAACAGCTCACCCAAACCAACCCAGAAGGGTGTTCAGGAAATCTGCTCCAACATTCCTGGGTGGCACCTCCATAAAACCCTTGTGCCTGAAGGGAGCCTGGTAGCTTTCTCCTCGAGCCAGGTCTTGGGAGCTCTCAGAGAAGCCATCACAACCCATCAGCTACCTTGAATGGGATAAAATTAGTAGGCTGGCTTCTGAGGTAGTGTTGGAAACAGAAAAAGTTTAATAAAAGGCAAAAGCTCTTACAGAGAAAAACCAAGCCAGTGGCATGATGTTCTTGCTCCTGCTAAAACACCCCACAAAATCAATTATTTCCTCTGCTCTCTTCTTTTTCTAGTGAATTACCTTGGCGGGACCTTTTGGCCTCTGTCCAGTTGGCAGCCCCAGGTCTGAGGTGAAGTCCCCAAGGTCCTATGAGGTGTCCTTTTACCAAATTGAGGAGAGAAACTTCTGGGCTTTTTGCCTTTCTAAGGAGACAAAGGAAAATTTGGTCACTCCGTCTACAGGGGGCACATTCCTGCATCAGCCCTCGTGCTTCACATCCTGTGGAATTTTAATTATTTTGTTGCTAATGGGTCTTTGTGTTCCCTCATGGAAGGTGCCTCCACTTGTGTTTGGTGCTGTGGAAGCACCAGAGGAAGGCTGGAGTTACACCAAACACTGTAAGCAGTACAATAAACACGGAGCCTGGTGCATTCACATGGAATACATGGATTAAAAGCCAGATCCTTCAGGGAAGATCAGGTCTGTGTGACAACAGCAGCATCCACACCCCAACAAACGGCTGCTTCCTGAAGAGCTCACTGATGAGAGCACGAGGAACTGCAGAAATCAGACCATGTCCTTCATCCTCAGCAATGAATAATTGATAGCTCTGTTCTTCACATCAGTTTTGTCCTCCCTTTTGTGGTAGTTTCGTTCACTCTCTTGTTTCTGAAGGTGCTGTGTGAGCCATGTCCCAGGTGTGTCCCAGGTGTGTCCCAGCTGTCCCAGGTGTGTCCCAGGTGTGTCCCAGCTGTGCCCCAGGTGTGCCCCAGCCCTGCCCCAGCCCAACGTGCTGCCCCACTGCAGGAGAAATGTGCACTTTGTCACAATTTGTTCCTGGGAATCCTCAGTTGCTGCTGCCATGTGTGCTCTGTAAGGACTGGGCTTCTCTGACTCACAATTTTTCAGGAACTGAACGTTAATCCCAGTGGTTCTTTGCCCTTTTCCACGTCTCCTGTTGCCTCACTCCATGCTGGTTTTCATTCCCATTTATCTTCTGTGCATGCTCCAAGATCTCTGCCAGCAGCCCTTGGGCTGCCCCTGCCCCTCTGTAAGTGCTCCCAGGGGAATTGTCACCCTGCCCTTACCCTGCCCTGCTAATTTTAAACCATCTGTCTGATTAGCTTTTAATTTTTCCCCCATTCTCTCTGATTTCTTACTTTGCTGCTGATGTTAGACTACTTCAGGAAAAATAATTTATAACAAAGAACCAAGTAACTGCCATGCCTGGACACACCATCCATCACTCCCCGTGCTTCCCCACCATTTGAATAACAGAGCACCTTGTACTTTAATCTGCCTCCTGCTGAATGCAGATCACTTCTTGCCTTCCCATCCTTCTCTTTGCTTTCCATGCTTGTGCCATTTCCTTCCATAAATCATCACTTCTGGTTTTTTTTTCTCATGCCAGGGATCACCACAAAGGTGGGAATTTATGCCTGGTGCCTTCTAGTGCTCTTCTTCCCTAGTCAATGCATTGGTGAGGTTTGGGAAAATAAAATAAATTGCTATTTTGATTCCATCTCTAATGAACCCCATGGGTTCCTGAAATGTCACCTCCTGGGCATTGTCCTTGTGCAATGTGAGAATTCTGGAATGGTTTGGGTTGGAGGGACCTCGCAGCCCACCCAGTGCCACCCCTGCCATGGCAGGGACACCTTCCCCTGTCCCAGGCTGCTCCAGCCCCAGTGCCCAGCCTGGCCTTGGGCACTGCCAGGGACAGGACAAGGAGATTTCTCTACCTCAGTATTCCCAAGCCCACCTTGCTGAGGTCCTGTGCTTTCAGCTACAAAACCCAGACAAACAAAAGCAAATAAAAAACCCCACAGAATGAAGATCTGCAGCAGTGAAGGTCCTGCTCAGTGGCATTTCTCTTCTCCTTGAAATAATCACCATGGACACCACGGGGATTGTCAGATCCCTGCATATTCCTGTTTGGGCAAATCCATGAGACAGACAAAAGTCAGATGTCCTGGAGGTAGAAAGGATTTTGGGACAGGGCTGAGACCAAACAGTTAATCTTCCTCTTCCTCCAGGTCCTGCCTCTGTGCCTGCAGTGCCTCCCCAGCTCTGCATCCCCTCGTGCTCCAGCCCAGCCCAGCCTCTGCCCAGGACCCCCTCCCCTCTGTGCTGCCAGTGTCCCCTCTGACCCCATCCGGGTCACCTCCCCCAGAGCAGCCCCCAGCTCCTCCCTGAGCCCCTGCTTTGGGCTCCACCTTCCTCAGCCTGGCACATTGACCTGGCCCAGCTGCACAATCCCACTTTTCTGAGTGAAACCCAGGAACTGCTGAGAGCCCTCAGCCCTTAGGGACGAGCTGGGAGTGCCTCCAGAGGAGCTGGCTGCAGCATCTCTTGGAGCTCATCCCAAAGCCACTTTGCAGGACAAAGCCATCAATGGCTGGGAGCTGTGAGGTCAGATCTCCTTGCAGGCACAGGGTGCCCCTGTGGGTTTGGGGCAGGAGCAGATCCCAGCACTCCTCTGCAGGATCCCAACAAACTTCTGAGAGACAAGAACCTGGACATCTGCTGGCCACAGCAGCAGAGCTGGGAGAGCCCACACAGACTCCAGGTCCACAGGCAGCAGGAACTGCCCAGAGCAGGTTCCCCTCCACTCGAGCAGCTTTGCCTTCTCAGCTGTTTGGTTTTTGCTCCCCTTCTCCCTGTCCCTACCTGGGGCAGGCAGGGCAAGCCTCACCCCCCACACAGGGGCTAGAAAACATTTCTAAGCCCTGGTCAGTTGTGGGCTCCACCTTCCAATTTTGGAGACAAGAGAGTATATTTAGAGCAATTAGATTAAATGCATCACATTTAAGTTAGACAGGGAAAGTGCTTCTCTGTTTCATGGAAAGGCAAGGAATCAGTGATCAGCTGTGGCAGAGGCTACATCGTTAGGAACCTTTTAAAATAAAAATGTGCCAGAAAAGCTCCTGGAAATAGCTGCTCTGATCTAAAAGCTCCTGAAAATATTTGAAGTGCTACAAAGCTCTGCAGCTTGGCCTTGCCCCAAGGGCAGAGTGGGAGACAAAGTTTGCCATGAGATCCTCCCACTGAGTCCAGAGGAGCAGAAAGGACCCCCAAAGACTCCCCACAGACCCCCAAACCCCCACCCCAGCCCAGCTGGACTCCATGGCCTCCTGAGCTCCTCCCCAGAGGGGACTCTGGGTGAGGCAGGCTCCAAGCCCAGCCCAGACTTGGTCAGTGACTGCTGCCTAAAGCATTGCACAGCTGAGGTTGAACCTGTAGGTGACTTGGTCCTCCAGGATTGAGGGGGAGAACCCAAATATATTTCTATAAATAAATGATTCATTATGATAATGATTAGACTAGGAGATTAATCAGCATTATTTACTGCACAGCACAGGTAGCTGCAACTACCAGTATAATATTTGAAACAAGATGGAAGCAATTCTGTTAAAGCCAGCAAACCCCATTATTGAGCAGAGATTGATGGCACTCCCCCAGACCAAGGCCAGTGGGCAAATCTCTCTGGGCCAGCCTTGAGAAGTGATCTTGAGGGGCATCCCCAGAAGGGGATGGCAAAGAGGGTGTTAGAAGATTAAAAAACTGGGACTGTGATTTTATAGGATAAAGGCCCGGGAGTGGCAGCCTGGTGTCTCTGGGCTGTGCCAGCTCAGCAGCTGCAGGGAAGGGATCAGTGGCATCACCTGGGGGTCCTTTCTCAGGAACTTCCCCTGCTCTGCCCCACCTTCACCTCACTCAGGATGTGGAGCTTTGAGGTTGAGGAGCCGGGCTGGTTTCTGCTTTATCCAACCCCAAAAGCAGCAGGGCCCCTCTCTCTCTAGTGGGGCACAGCTCTTCCCACCCCCTGCATGTCCCTGCTGGACATTGCTGAAGTTCTGCTGAAGTTTCTGCCTCAGAAGAAGAAAAACCCCGAACAAGCAGAGCAGCAAGTCTCTGCCCAGGTCCTGCAGGCCTGGGAACCCTCAGGGCTGAGCCAGTTCACCTGGGACAGGAGGGTCCTGCCTGCAGCCCCTGGCCCAGGGCACTGCAGGGACAGTTCTGCTCCTCTGCCCCCACCTGCAGGGCTGCCCCAGCCCTGGGGCCAGCACAGGGAGGACCTGGAGCTGCTGGAGAGAGCCCAGAGGAGCCACAGAGCTGCTCCAGGGCTGGAGCCCCTCTGGAGCCAGGCTGGCAGAGCTGGGGGGCCCACCTGGAGAGGAGAAGGCTCCAGGGAGAGCTCAGAGCCCCTGCCAGGGCCTGAAGGGGCTCCAGGAGAGCTGCAGAGGGACTGGGGACAAGGCCTGGAGGGACAGGAGCCAGGGAATGGCTGCCAGTGCCAGAGGGCAGGGCTGGATGGGAGATTGGGAATTGGGAATTGTTCCCTGGCAGGGTGGGCAGGCCCTGGCACAGGGTGCCCAGAGCAGCTGGGGCTGCCCCTGGATCCCTGGCAGTGCCCAAGGCCAGGCTGGGCACTGGGGCTGGGAGCAGCCTGGGACAGGGGAAGGTGTCCCTGCCATGGCAGGAGAGTGGAAAGAAATGAGATTTGACATCTCTTCCAATCTAAACCATTTATAATTTTATGATCTTTCCTCCCCCCAGGCCAATTCCTACATTTACAGACCCCACACCCACCAGCCCCCCTGGACAGTCCCCCTCCTCAGGAGTATTTCACATCAGTACAACAAGGCTGATCCAGAGCCAGACTTTATTATCAAAGCCACCCTTCAGGGAGGCACAGCAGCCCAAAGCACCAGACACCAGAGCTCAGCCAAGCCAGCACACGGCCATGGGGGGAACAGACGTGCAGCAGCTCCCACATCAGAGCACAGACTGCACTGCTCTTCCCCCAGAGGCAAGGAAATCCCTGTTCTGGTCAGCAGCCAAGAGGTGGTACCAAGGTCCAACAACACAAACGATGCTGAGCACGGGGGCAGACAGACAGAGCTACTTGTGCCAGTTCCTGTTGCAGGGCAGCTGGAGCAGCCCTGGCCATCCCCCTCACAGAGCGGTCACAGGGCCCCCCGGGCCCCCAGCTCCTCGGGGAGCAGCACGAGGGCCAGGGGCAGCAGGAGCAGCACAGCCCAGGGCAGAGCCCGCACGGCGCGGTCGCTCTCGGGAGCCGCGGGCCCCTCCTGGCCAGGGGAGGATCTCTTTCTCCAGGCGTAGAATTTGGCCACTGCCACGTTGGGGTTGCCCTGGGCAGGGTCGAACCACATCTGGATGCAGCGCCCACTGCCCCGGGGCTCGGGGCTGTACCTGAAGGAGTTGGACCAGACCTTCTCACACAGGTCCTTGGGGCGGGGGAACACCTGGCTGAAGGGCCTGCACTCGGAGCCCCAGGGACAGCGGTTGGTTCCTGGGGACAGAGCAGCGAGGCACAAACCCCAGTCAGAGCACGGCCCTGCCCTCCTGTCCTTCCCCTGGCAGGAGCAGGTCACCTGCCCACGGCCCACGCCACACCTGAGCTGGGCGGTGGCCACCTGCTTGAGCACCCCAGAGAGGTGAGAGGGGTCCTGGCAGCAGTGACACTGCCAGCCACCTGCCTGGGGGGTGAGGAAAGGCTCCCAGAGCCCACCAACCTGTAGCCCAGTTCCAGCCCTTGTGCCAGTTCTCCTTGCAGGTGAGGGCATCCTTGCAGTCCTCCCACCACTCCTCGCAGTCCTCCCGGCAGAGGGGCACGTGGAGGATCCTCTCCCGACGCCAGCTGCTGTCAGCCTGCAGGACACAGCACCAGTCACCCTCCAGGGGCTGGGGAGGGCCCCTGGAGGTCAAGGGCAGGATCTGCCACATCCCAGATTGTGGCATCCACATTCTCTGGGCATGATTCTTTCCCCAGGAGTTTTCTCCTGGGAAGCTGAAAAGACAGCGAGAGGTCTCAGAGAAAAAGGAAAACAATTCTTATCTCATTTGCTTCTCCTGTGTTTGTGCACAAGTGGAATGTATCATGGAAGATTGTTTACCTGGAGGTGATTGCCTGGTTGGATTCTGGTGTCAGTTGTTTTGACTCATTGGCCAATTGCTGCCAATCTGTGTCGTGACTCTTTCTAGAGTTTTCAGTAGTATCTTTTAGCATTCAGTAAGTATCTTTTCTGTATTCTTTAGTTTAGTATAGTTTAGTATAGTATTCTTTAATATAATATAGTATTATCAAATAATAAATTAGCCTTCTGAGAACATGGAGTCAGACTCATCATTGCTCCCTGCCCTGAGGGCACCCACAGATACAATACCAGATCCCCCCAGCCCCTCCTGTGGGGCCCACAGCTGATCCCAGAGGAGTCTCAGCCCCAGCAGAGATGTGGCTTGACACAAGGAATTCTTACATCAGTCAGAGGCCAGAAAAGCCCTTGGAATCTTTCTACCCTGTGGGAAAAGCTGAGGCACCCTAGATATTGAAGAGAAATTGTTCCCTGGCAGGGTGGGCAGGCCCTGGNCTCCTTGCAGGTGAGGGCATCCTTGCAGTCCTCCCACCACTCCTCGCAGTCCTCCCGGCAGAGGGGCACGTGGAGGATCCTCTCCCGACGCCAGCTGCTGTCAGCCTGCAGGACACAGCACCAGTCACCCTCCAGGGGCTGGGGAGGGCCCCTGGAGGTCAAGGGCAGGATCTGCCACATCCCAGATTGTGGCATCCACATTCTCTGGGCATGATTCTTTCCCCAGGAGTTTTCTCCTGGGAAGCTGAAAAGACAGCGAGAGGTCTCAGAGAAAAAGGAAAACAATTCTTATCTCATTTGCTTCTCCTGTGTTTGTGCACAAGTGGAATGTATCATGGAAGATTGTTTACCTGGAGGTGATTGCCTGGTTGGATTCTGGTGTCAGTTGTTTTGACTCATTGGCCAATTGCTGCCAATCTGTGTCGTGACTCTTTCTAGAGTTTTCAGTAGTATCTTTTAGCATTCAGTAAGTATCTTTTCTGTATTCTTTAGTTTAGTATAGTTTAGTATAGTATTCTTTAATATAATATAGTATTATCAAATAATAAATTAGCCTTCTGAGAACATGGAGTCAGACTCATCATTGCTCCCTGCCCTGAGGGCACCCACAGATACAATACCAGATCCCCCCAGCCCCTCCTGTGGGGCCCACAGCTGATCCCAGAGGAGTCTCAGCCCCAGCAGAGATGTGGCTTGACACAAGGAATTCTTACATCAGTCAGAGGCCAGAAAAGCCCTTGGAATCTTTCTACCCTGTGGGAAAAGCTGAGGCACCCTAGATATTGAAGAGAAATTGTTCCCTGGCAGGGTGGGCAGGCCCTGGCACAGGGTGCCCAGAGCAGCTGGGGCTGCCCCTGGATCCCTGGCAGTGCCCCAGGCCAGGCTGGACACCGGGGCTGGGAGCAGCCTGGGACAGTGGAAGGTGTCCCTGCCATGGCAGGGGTGGAACAGGATGAGTTTTAATGTCCCTTCCAACCCAAAGAGTTCCAGAATTCCTTGATCTGCTCCTACCTGCTCGATCCAGGGCCCCAGGTTGGGTGAGCACTCGTATAAGCACGTGTCCTGGATGAAGTGGCGCTTGCACTTGGGTGGCATCACCCCACAGTGGTTCCAGTTGAAGTTGTAGAGGTAGGACTGGTCCTTGTGGGCTTCCAGACTGGTGTTGGCTGTGCAGCAGGCATTGTCCTTCCAGGGGGAGCACTGCAGCAGAGAGGGGACAGGCAGCAGCTCCAGGGGGGCAGAGCCCACAGCAACCACAGCATTTTGTCCTCTCCAGCAAGCTCTTGGTCACTGTGACCTCAGGAGCTGGGCACTGCAGCAAGGCAGAGCTGGAGGAGCAGGAGATCAGCTCTTCAGCAGGAATTGTGCCAGCCCAAGGGACAGAAGCCAACCCCCCCCTTGCTCCATCGAGGGGCTGGGGCAGAGCAAGGAGAGTGTCCTGCACTGAGGGAGCAGAGGAGAGCCCTTCCTCCCCTTCCTCCCCATCCTCTCCCTGTTGTGCTTTGGCTACCTGAGCTTCAGGGGGGTTAAAGAGGGCACTGAGCTGGCAGAGCCCCACACCACTGCCACTGAAAGTGGCACTTTTTCACCATGTGCTGAAAGAAGGCCACACACAAATGGATCTCCCGGCCAGCACAGGCTCCAGCCCTCAGGCGGGCGGTGGCCGAGCCCAGTGCAGCCCAGAGCGGCCCAGAGTGGCCCAGAGCGGCCCAGTGCAGCCCAGAGTGGCCCAGTGCAGCCCAGAGCGGCCCAGAGCGGCCCAGAGCGGCCCAGTACGGCCCAGAGCGGCCCAGAGCGGCTCAGAGCGGCCCAGTACGGCTCAGAGCGGCCCAGTACGGCTCAGAGCGGCCCAGTACGGCTCAGAGCGGCCCAGTATGGCTCAGAGCGGCCCAGTGAGGCCCAGAGTGGCCCAGTACGGCCCAGTGCGGCCCAGAGTGGCCCAGTGCGGCCCAGTGCGGCCCAGAGCGGCCCAGAGCGGCCCAGTACGGCCCAGTACGGCCCAGTACGGCCCAGAGCGGCTCAGAGCGGCCCAGTACGGCTCAGAGCGGCCCAGTACAGCTCAGAGCGGCCCAGTACGGCTCAGAGCGGCCCAGTACGGCTCAGAGCGGCCCAGTATGGCTCAGAGCGGCCCAGTGAGGCCCAGAGTGGCCCAGTACGGCCCAGTGCGGCCCAGAGTGGCCCAGTGCGGCCCAGTGCGGCCCAGAGCGGCCCAGAGCGGCCCAGTACGGCCCAGTACGGCCCAGTACGGCCCAGAGCGGCTCAGAGCGGCCCAGTACGGCTCAGAGCGGCCCAGTACAGCTCAGAGCGGCCCAGTACGGCTCAGAGCGGCCCAGTACGGCTCAGAGCGGCCCAGTATGGCTCAGAGCGGCCCAGTGAGGCCCAGAGTGGCCCAGTACGGCCCAGTGCGGCCCAGAGTGGCCCAGTGCGGCCCAGTGCGGCCCAGAGCGGCCCAGAGCGGCCCAGTACGGCCCAGTACGGCCCAGTACGGCCCAGAGCGGCTCAGAGCGGCCCAGTACGGCTCAGAGCGGCCCAGTACAGCTCAGAGCGGCCCAGTACGGCTCAGAGCGGCCCAGTACGGCTCAGAGCGGCCCAGTATGGCTCAGAGCGGCCCAGTGAGGCCCAGAGTGGCCCAGTACGGCCCAGTGCGGCCCAGAGTGGCCCAGTGCGGCCCAGTGCGGCCCAGAGCGGCCCAGAGCGGCCCAGTACGGCCCAGTACGGCCCAGTGCAGCCCAGTGAGGCCCAGAGCGGCCCAGTGCGGCCCAGTGCGGCCCAGAGTGGCCCAGTGCGGCCCAGAGCGGCCCAGAGCGGCGCACAGGGACCGGGCCAGGCTGGGCCAGCCCAGCCCAGCTCCTACCTGCTTGTACAGCTGCCCCTCAGGGCCAGGCTCGCTCTTGTGGTGTTTGGCATCCATGCAGACGTTCAGCAGCGGGTCCTTCCCTGCATCGGCTGCCAGCGGCACCAGAGCCACCGCCAGAGCCACCGCCAGTGCCACTGCCATCCCGGGAACGAGCTGGGAGAGAGGGGACAGTGCTGGGAGAGGGGGGACAGCGCTGGGAGAGAGAGGGGACAAGGCTGGGAGAGAGGGGAGACAGGGCTGGGAGAGAGGGGAGACAGGGCTGGGCAAAGAGAGGGGACAAGGCTGGGAGAGAGGGGAGACAGGGCTGGGAGAGAAAGGGGACAGGGGTGGGCAGAGAGGGGACAGGGATGGGCAGAGACGGGACAGTCCAGGAGAGGGTTTGGGGCGGGCA
>VZRH01006492.1:84180-113708 GCA_013397555.1 Urocynchramus pylzowi
CGATCTTCTGCATCCCACCTCCCTCATCCTGCATCCCCATCCACATCTGCATCCCACCTCCCTCATCCTGCATCCATGCCCACCTCCTGCAGCTGTATTTTCCACATCCTCCACCTACCTCTTGCATCCTGCATCTGCACCCTGCCTCTGGATTCTGCATCTCATCCCATCTCCTGCCTCTACATCAGCTTCCCTCACCCTGTATCCACATCCCACATCCCACATCCCGCATCCCGCATCCCACATCCCCCATCCCACATCCCCCATCCCTCATCCCCCATCCCGCAGCCCCTGCGGGGGCCCAGAGAGCGCTGGGGGTGGCCCGGGGCCGGGCCACCACCGNCGCGCTGCGCCGGTCCCGGCTCAGGGGAGGGGGATCTGCGGGATCCCGGCCCGCACCTTCCCTCTCAGGGGCAGGGCGGCACCCGGCTCCGGCCGTGCGGGTGGCCCCGCGCTGCCCAGTGACCCTCCGGGCTCCCGGTGACCCTCCGGGCTCCCGGTGGCCCTGCGGGCTCCCAGTGGCCCTGCGGGCTCCCGGTGACCCTCCGGGCTCCCAGTGACCCTCCGAGCTCCCAGTGACCCTCCGGGCTCCCAGTGGCCCTGCGGGCTCCCGGTGACCCTCCGGGCTCCCAGTGACCCTCCGGGCTCCCAGTGGCCCTGCGGGCTCCCGGTGACCCTCCGGGCTCCCAGTGACCCTCCGAGCTCCCAGTGACCCTCCGGGCTCCCGGTGGCCCTGCGGGCTCCCGGTGGCCCTGCGGGCTCCCGGTGACCCTCCGAGCTCCCGGTGACCCTCCGGGCTCCCGGTGACCCTCCGGGCTCCCAGTGACCCTCCGGGCTCCCAGTGGCCCTGCGGGCTCCCGGTTACCCTCCGGGCTCCCAGCTGCGCCGGGAGGGCTCACGCCGAGGCAGAGGGGCTCAGCCGAGTCTCCTGAGCAGCAGCACGGGAGATGTTGCTCCAGGAGCTCGGCCTGGCGCTGCCCGTCCCCGCCTGGCCACGCGCAGGTCCCTGCGGAAGAGTTTGGGCACAAGGAAAACCCACAGCATTGGAATTGTCTCCTCAATGCCAGCCCCGGGGGCTGTTTGGGGACCCCAGGGCTCTCCTGGGGGGTTGTCTCACCCCTTTTTGAGGCTGGGGAAGCCTCTGCCACCCACGGTGTGTCCCAAAGCTCCTTCCCACGGGACAGGGTCTGAGGGGGAGGACAGGGGGTCTCACCTGTGCACGAGGCTCTGCCAGGATCTCCGGGCAGAGATTGTCTGAGAAGTGACACTTGGGGACATGGCACTGGCAGCGCAGGGGGGTGGAATGAGATGGCCTTTAAGGTCCCTTCCAACCCAAACCTGCCTGTGATTCTGTGATTCCAAGTCTAAATGGGCCAGCTGAGGAGGCTGAGCTGCAGCATCCCCTGGAAGCTCCAGCAGCCTAATTAGTGCCTGCTAATTGTGGAATGACTGTTGCTTCCAGCAGGCTGGTGGTGCAGCCTGAGCCAGGCAAAACGCTCCAGGTGAAGCAGAGACAAAGCAAGGAGGACAGAACTTGAGTAATTTTAAAGAGAAACCACCTGGTTTCTGGTTACTGGCTGAGCCCAAAAGCCAAGGTTCCGTACAGGTCCCTTGGCAAACCCGGGAGCTGCTCCTGTGTCAGCTCCTGTTTGGGACCCCAGCCCAGATGTGCAGGGGCACCCTGCCAGGCCCAGACCCCTCTCCTCCTGGTGCCCCCCATCCAACCCCTCACACACAAGGGACAAGCCCGGATGGCTGGGGGCCATGGACTGCCTGGGGCCTGGTGGCCAAAGGACGTCCCTGAGAGCTGTGCCTGTCCCCAGAGCCACCCCAGCAGCAGTGCCCACGTGGGCACGGCCGGCAGCACCCAGCCCTGCTCCTCCTCAGGGGTGGCTGGGCAGGACACGACCCTCGCCCGCTGGGTTCCATTCTCTGTGGGCACGCTGAAGCCCCGGAGCAGAGCAGGAGCCTGTCCAGAGCCATGCCCAGCCCCTGGGCACCACTGTCCACTCTCCAGCTCCAGAACTGGGGCGTTCCAGGGCCTGCTCCCCTCCTCCAGGGTCTGCTCCCCTCCCAGCCATCAGCTGCTCCCTGGGCTGACCTGGGCCTGCACAGAGCTGCTGTCCCGAGAGACAGGAGCTGCCAGAGGTCATCCCTTAGTGCCCCCAGCCTCTGCCATGCCTCATCTCTGTCCCCCCTGGCCCCAGCTTTGCACAGCCTGTGCTGGATGCTGCAGGGGGCTGGGGAAGTGCCTTATCTCAGCACCTTTTGTGCCACACACCAGCAGCTCCCCTGTGCAGCTGGGGCAGGGCTGGGGCACTGCTGAGCCAGGCAGAGCAGAGCTGGGCCGGCGGGTGCAACCTCAAATCACAGAGTTGTTTCCTGGGTTCCTAGCAGGGATGGACAAAGTGGGCATGGAGGAAGCTCCCTGGGGCACTGGGGCTGGCACGGTGCAGAACAAGAGGATTTGGGGCAGGGGTTTTCGGGGACAGGGCTGCAGGTGCTTCCCACACCTGGAAGCTGCAAATCCTGGGGAGGAGCTGCCCCGTGGCTCCAGCCTCGTGTCTGGGGCACCTCTGGAGCTGAGTGGGGTAAATTGAGCCTTGTAGGGTAGGGGCAGCTCACCCCCCAGCTCTGCTCTGCTCCCTCTGCCTCTCATCACACCAGGACCCCACCAAGGTTTTACCCCTGAGGGTGGAGAAATCCCCAGTCAGCAGAGCTCTGCACCAAACCCGGCCTGGTGGAAAACCCACAGCCGAGACCAGGGATGGGCTTGGAGCAGGCAAACCCCAGCAGCTCTGCTGGAAACCACAGTCACTGATGGGAGCAGCAGGGTCTCCCCACAGCAGGTGGGGGGTCCTGGGAGAACGAACCGGCTCTGCCCCAGTCACTCCTGCTGTTCTTCCCTCTCCGCTTTAACCGTGCCTCAGTTTCCCTGCCTGAAAAAGTGGATTTGCTGCTGTTTGTGTCAACAAAAAATTGGCTGGTCCTTTTGCCTCATCCCGAGGGTCTGTTGGTCCTTTTGCATCTCCCAGAGGTCTGTGGTCCCCTGGGCATGAACCAGCAGAGGCTGCCCCAGGAAGTTGCCACATTCCAAGCAGAAAGGAAAAGGCCTTTCCTGGGGCAGTGCTGCTGCCTCCAGACCCCCATTCAGGGCCTGTTTGGAAAGGACTTGTGAAAAACACAGGCTCCTGGGGTCACAGGAGATCCTGGGTGAATTTTGTGCCTTTGAATCCATGGAGCTCAGTCTGGACAGCTTTGTGCTTCCCAACAGTCACTTTGTGCTGTGGGTCACCCTAAACCACACGGACCCAAAAGCTCCCCAGTCCCAGTGGAAGAGGCTGGGTTGGGAGCACAGGAGGAGCCTGGCTGGAGCACACCTGGCTCAGCACCCACCTCCCTGGCCTGGGGCTGGGTTGGTCAAGGGAACACTACACCCCCACCCCCAAACTGGCTGGGCATCACTGTCCAGTCAGAACGTGGGTAAAAGCCTGGCTAAGGCCAGGCTGGACAGGGCTTGGAGCAGCCTGGGACAGTGGAAGGTGTCCCTGCCATGGCAGGGGGGTAGAAATGGATGGGCTTTAAGGTCCCTTCCAACCCAAACCAGTCTGGGATTCCATGACGCTGAGTTTCTAATCAAAGAATTCTAAACATTTTAAGGAATTCTATTCATTCTGAGGAAGACTTTATCTTGCTGTGTCCCTGGCTAGGAGCAGGACATGGGACAGCAAACATGTTCCTTTCCTGAAGGGGATCTGCCCCTGCCATGAGGATTTCATGACATTTCTGGAGAGCAGCTACTCTGCTTTGTGCCTCAGTTTCCCCACAGGGAACCCTGCCTGTGGCCAGCACAGGGGGAGCAGGACAGGAGGAGGACAAGGTGTGAATTTCCCTCTCTTAGGGAAACAGGAAAGTTTTCAGCAGCAGCAGCAGCAGGCACCTTCCAGACACGCTGCCCCCAGCGTGCAGCAGGGCAGCAGAAGAGGGATGGAGAGGAGGGGCTGGATGTCAGGACGTGTCCACCATCCCTTTGGGAATGTAGAGCTCCACAGGCTCTGCCCCACAGACAGAGCAGGGTCCTGAGCCCCTCGCTGACACAGGAGTCAGCAGCCCGTGCTGGGGAGTCCAGAGCCGCCCTCCTGGTTCTGCTAAGAAAAACAAAGAATCCATTTAAAAAGCTGCCTGTTTTCCCCTCTGGCTCAGCAGAAATGTTTTCTGCTGTGTCAGAGTCTGACTCAGCAGAAAGGGGACACTGCCCTGGGGCCAGGGGCTGCCTTATCACTGCCCACAAGGCTCCTGTTTGTGCCACCCCAGTTATCACCCTGAGCATGGCCAGGCTGGGGCCGGCACCGTGACTCAGCACCCTGAGCCTGGTGCTGAGTCTGCACCAGGTCGCACCAGTCTGTGATGGGAGAGCCCATAAACATCCCATAAACTGCAGAGAATGGGCTCCTGTCCTGGGCATGGGGGTGAGACCCCAACTCTGACCCTGATCCTGACCCTGGTCCTTATCCTGACCCTGGTCCTGATCCTGACCCTGGTCCTGATCCTGACCCTGGTCCTTATCCTGACCCTGGAACTGATCCTGACCCTGGTCCTTATCCTGACCCTGGTCCTGATCCTGACCCTGGTCCCGATCCTGACCCTGGTCCCGATCCTGACCCGGGTCTCAGAGCTCCCTTTCTGCCTGGGTGTGTGAAGAGGAGCCTCAAACAGAAGCATGCCCTGGGCTGGGTGTAACGGGACATGTGGGATGTGTGGGACATGCCCTGAGTCCAGCCCAGCTCAGCTGTTGTTCGGGGCTCCCTGGTTCTGCCCAGTGCTGGTGCTGGGCAGAGCTGAGCAGAATGAGTGACGGAGCTCAGGCCAGGCCCTGACTCACTCATAAGCCCTGAGGTGCTGGGANCCCTGGTCCTGGTCCTGATCCTGACCCTGGTCCCGATCCTGACCCTGGTCCTGATCCTGACCCTGGTCCTTATCCTGACCCTGGTCCTGATCCTGACCCTGGTCCCGATCCTGACCCTGGTCCCGATCCTGACCCTGGTCCCGATCCTGACCCGGGTCTCAGAGCTCCCTTTCTGCCTGGGTGTGTGAAGAGGAGCCTCAAACAGAAGCATGCCCTGGGCTGGGTGTAACGGGACATGTGGGATGTGTGGGACATGCCCTGAGTCCAGCCCAGCTCAGCTGTTGTTCGGGGCTCCCTGGTTCTGCCCAGTGCTGGTGCTGGGCAGAGCTGAGCAGAATGAGTGACGGAGCTCAGGCCAGGCCCTGACTCACTCATAAGCCCTGAGGTGCTGGGATGAGCCCCGTGGTCTCTGCTGGAGCAGTGGGAGAGGCTCTGCCAAGGGCTGCCCCAGGGCCCAGGTGCAGTGCCTCACCTGGGGCAGGGGGGAGCTTCCCTCCAGCCCCCAAACAACCCCTCAGCCTCTGCAGGGGGATTTCCCCAGTTCCACCCCATTTTCAGAGCCCCTTTTGCTACTTGAATAAGAGGCTAGTGACAGGTTGGGGTCAGACGCAGAGTCAGGGCAGGTCTGCCCTCCCCAAACCAGTCCCAACACAGGTCTGGCTCTATCCATTGCCAGCTTTAAGGCTGTAAAGGCAGAACAAGCCCCATAGAACATGTTCTGACCCAGCTGGTGCCATGCCATGAGCACGAGGAGAAAAGGCCTTGCCTGACCTGGAGCCATCCTTGCACACAGAAAACCTTTTGTTAGCAAGTGCCCCAGGACTGTGAGGTGTAGGACAGCTCTCGTGGTTCCCAGACAATGCTGGGGCTTTTTGTGGAGGTCTGTGATGAAGGGAACCTTCTGCAAAGCAGCGAGGGGCAGAGCCAGCTCGGCCTGTAGCAGGTGCAGTGCTGGGAGCACTGGTGAGACCCCTCGGAGCTCACCTGGCCTGGGACAAAGGCTGCTGGAGCTGCTGAGGGAGAGCAAGGCCCTCGCTCGGAGGGGTCTGGGGCTACCTGCTGAGGGGTACCTGCTCTGCACCCTCTGCTGCCAGCAGAGCACAACCAGGCATCCTTCAGGTGCTTTTCCAGCAGCAGGGCTTGGCTCAGCCTGTCCACGGAGCCCTGGGCTCCCTCAGGGGCCACGGGGAACAGGAGCTGTGGGGATGGGGAGAGCAGCCCCATGGCTACAGGAGCAGAGGGAAGGGCTCGCTGAGGAGAGTCCTGTCCCATCCTCCTGGTCTGTGTGAATCCTGCCTGGGGGCACTAGGCAGGGATGGAGGAGACCCTGAACCCCTGTCCTGGAACAGCTCTCACCTGCCCTGAGAGGAAAACAGGATAGGAAAATTCAATGTGCCCCATGGACAGGAGAAGGGAAGGCTCCAGGGAGAGCTCAGAGCCCCTGCCAGGGCCTGAAGGGGCTCCAGGAGAGCTGCAGAGGGACTGGGGACAAGGCCTGGAGGGACAGGAGCCAGGGAATGGCTGCCAGTGCCAGAGGGCAGGGCTGGATGGGAGATTGGGAATTGGGAATCCTTCCCTGGCAGGGTGGGCAGGCCCTGGCACAGGGTGCCCAGAGCAGCTGGGGCTGCCCCTGGATCCCTGGCAGTGCCCCAGGCCAGGCTGGGCACTGGGGCTGGGAGCACCTGGGACAGGGGAAGGTGTCCCTGCCATGGCAGGGTGGCACTGGGTGGGCTCTGAGGTCCCCCCAACCCGAAGCATGGCATGAATCCATAGCAGAACTGCAGCTGGTGAGACGGTGTGTGGATGGAGATCTGTCCATCCGTCCGTCCAGCCCCCGTGCTGACCCTGCCCGTTTCCACGCAGCCCGAGCCGCCCGGGCCGGGCTTATCTGTGGCTGCAGCCCGGGGCTATCGGTGCCGGCCCTGGGGAGGGGCTCTGGGCTGCCCGGGCCGATAGGGCGGAACCGGGCCCGGCCCGGGCGGGGGTCCCGGCTGATAGCCCGAGCGTGCCGGGATGGGCCGAGCCCGGGGGGCCGGGACAGCCCCAGGTGGGCACGGGGCTGCGCTGGGCCGCGGGCACAGCTGGCAAACCCGGCTGCCTCCCTCAGCCCTCCTTCCCACCCCACCCAGCGTGTCCCTCCCTCAGTGTCCCCCTCAGTGTCCCCCTCAGTGTCCCCCTCAGTGTCCCCTCCAGCCCGGGTCCCTCCTGTGCTGAGGGACAGAACCCAGCGAGGGCCGGGGGCAGAGCAAACCCTCCAGGAGACCTCTGCCCTCAGGGAGCCCGTCCTGCAGGCAGCCTGTCTGCAATGAAAATCCTGCTTTTGCCCGTTTCTGGGTGGTTTTGCCCGAGTTCTTGTGCTGAGGGGTAACTCAGAAGCAGATTCACTAAAATTTAGCTTTGCCCCAAACATCCTGGCCCTTAAGCCTCGCCTTGTGCCTCTCATCCTGTCACCATCCTCTGGAGCAGCTCTGGGCCCTGCAGCCCGTGGCACTGGGGTGGCTCCAGGGTCACATCCTGGTAGGTCCCTTTGCAGGGACACAGGGACATGGATGGGCAAACAGGGTTGGGGCAGGCCTTCTGCTGTGCCCAGCAGGTTCTTGGACATTTCTGCTGCATCCTCTCCCAGCAGTGTCGCGCAGGACCCACATTCCAGACCCAGGAGATTTCCTATAAAATTGAAGCAGTACTGTGAAAGGCTCCAAGTAAATCAAAACACGTTTATATGAGAAGTGAGGAATGCGTTGGGATTCCTGGGGTGGTTCTGTGCAGGGCCAGAAGCTGGACACAATGGTCCTTGTAGGTGCTTTTTCAGGAGGAATTTGCCCATGGAAAGGGGGCTCAGGCCTTGGCAGGGGCTGCCCAGGGAGCTCTGGAGTGCCCATCCCTGCAGGTGTCCCCTGGAGGTGGCACTCAGTGCTCTGGGCTGGGGACAAGGTGGCCATGGGGCACAGCTGGGGCTGCCTGGGCTGGGAGGGCTTTTCCAGCCCCAGGGATCTGGGATTCTGTCCCTTTCAGCTCAGGATATTCCATGTTTCTATGATTACATGGCATGAAGGTCAAGCTGGAGCAGTCAGAGTGAGACGTGCTCCACACCTCTTAGGGTCAGACCTAAAATACCAAGGGTTAAATCTGGATACTGAAATGAGAGAACTTTGTTAAGGGCAGACAGGAATTAATTTAACCTCCACTGCATCTCCCCTGGTTGTTACAGCAGAGAAACAAACAGGAATGTCTTTGTGCTGCGAGCAGAGTGCCTGGGGCTGAAGGACAGAAGGACACATCTCCTGGTGGGGATGGCATCCAGCTCTGCTCTACAATTCCAGCCTGCCTGGGGTCTCCACTGTGGAGCCCCCACACCTCTGCTGCCTGTGCTGTCTCCCAGTATCCCTCTCCCTTCTAAGGAAAAATTTGCATTTCCACAAATTCTTTTCCACTGTGTTCAGGCAACAACCAGTCCCAGCCAGGGGGAGTTGTACAAATTGTGATGATTCAGACACACTCCTTCTGCATTTCCCTGCATTCATCACTGACCACATCCTGCATGGTCTTAGAGCACCTGCTCTGCCCTTTTCCATAAAATCTGGGAGCATCTGGCTTTGCTCTGCTTCTCTGGGCAACCTGTGCCAGGGCTGCCCACCCTGCCAGGGAACAATTCCCAATTCCCAATCTCCCACCCAGCCCTGCCCTCTGGCAGTGGGAGCCATTCCCTGGCTCCTGTCCCTCCATGCCTTGTCCCCAGCCCCTCTGCAGTTTCCCAGGGGTTCCTGATATCCCCTGCTGCCCCGAGCTCCATTCTGAAGCCACCCCTTACTGGGTGCCTGCAGCAGCAGTGGTGGTGGGAAATCACCTCTGCCCTCCAAGCTGGTCCAGACTGGCCCCAGCCAAATGGGCCAGCGGGCCCTGCGGGGCAGGATGGGCTGGAGCTGATGTGTAAATTTACAGTGGCTGCAAAAGGCCATTGCCATGACAGACAGTCCCCAGGCACAGGGACATGACCCTAATCCGATTAAGTGGCTGATTCACCTGCTGTTACTCCTTTGCTGTTGTGCTCATCTGAAGGGATTTAGAGGTTAAAGAGCTGCTGTGGGTATAAAACCAACCATTAGAGGGATCAGTACAGGAGAGCAGCATGGAGTGGGCCTGTCTGAATGGAAATTACTTCTGCCTCTCTTCCTCCTGTTTCCTCTGCCTTCCTCCTTCCCCCTCAGCTCTCCATGGCCATCATTAACCATCCATGAAAAGTCATCCAGCTCCCACACCAGTAAAACCAGCCCCTGATGGGTCACAGCATGGGCCCAGGCCTGAAGGCTTCTGACCACAAGCCATGTCTCTGCCTGTTTTCAACAGGCTCCAGAAACCCAGTATTTATTAACCACATTTAATAATATAAATAAAATAATATTAATGCTGCAGTTAACACACCCCTCCAGCCTCTGTGTTTGATGTTGTCCTGCCTGTCCCAGGCTCACCCTCCTGCTGCCCCTCCCTGAGCTTTTCCCTGCTGCTGGTTCAGATGCAGCAGAAAAGCAAGCATCATTATCTTTTCCCTTTTAAAGCTCGGCCTTGCAGAGCTGAAAATGAATCTCCTATCAGAGACGAGGCGAGTGCATTGCTAAGAACAACCCCAGATGCAGCCTGGGTTTTAGTTTCAATGCCAGGGAATTTGGGCTGCACAGAAGTAATAAATGCAGAGGCCACTGAGGCCATTTATTGTCATCCCCAGCTGGGCGAGCAGCTGCTGGCTCAGGGATGGGAATGCCTGCCTGGGAATTTAGGGCTGCATGTATTCCATCACACTCCTGTAGCTCTGTAGGGTGAATTTGGACAACTCCTGGCGTCCCCAGATCTGTTCAGAAGCACGGGTGTGCCGTGTGTCTGCTGTGCAGGTGAGGAGCTCAGGCAGTGCCCGATACCTTTATCTGCCCCACACAGCCCCACTGCCCGGGCTATCAGAGCCTGCCTGGGGCTGCTGAAAGGGCCTCTCCCACGGCCCAGAAATGGAAAAAATTAATAATGTCTCATAGAACCCTGTGGTGAGCAGCTAAAATGTGACTGCAGATGTGAAAGCCCCAAGGGGATCACGGTGATGGGCTCGTGCCACTGTGTCTCCAGTGAGGTCACACAATGCCAGTCTGGTGCAGCTTGGGAGGGATCTTAAACCTCACCCAGTGCCACCCTGCCATGGCAGGGACACCTTCCCCTGTCCCAGGCTGCTCCCAGCCCCAGTGCCCAGCCTGGCCTGGGGCACTGCCAGGGATCCAGGGGCAGCCCCAGCTGCTCTGGGCACCCTGTGCCAGGGCCTGCCCACCCTGCCAGGGAACAATTCCCAATTCCCAATCTCCCATCCAGCCCTGCCCTCTGGCACTGGGAAGCCATCCCCCTTGTCCTATTTCTGCCTCCCCATGTAAGAAGTCCCTCTCCAGCCTTCCCAGATCAATGGACCAGTATCAGTCTGTAACTGGAGGATTTCAGAGGTTTGGATGAGACTTCTTAAACATCCCACAGACAGACCCAAAGCCACAGATTCAAAGAATCCTGGAATGGTTTGGGTTGGAAAATCCCCCAGTTCCAGCTCTGTTACTGTTGTGATAAGAAATAATAAAACTCACGTAAGGTGTTTCAGCATCTGAACAGGAACAGGAAAGAGAACTTTATTTTTCAGACCTCAACATTTATAGAATTCCAAAAGTGACAGTGGATTGGAGAATGACATTGTCACCTCTCCCACCACACTGGTCAAACTAACAGTATATCAAAATTCTCTTCTTACAGAGAAGAATGCAAAACAATTATTATTTACATGAAAGTGTGTGAGACACTCTATTACAAGAATGTAAACATCAGAAGGTTTAGAGAAACTCAAAAGAACAGGGTGACATAGCTCCCTGCACTGGGCAGGGACACATTCTACCAGAGCAGGCTGCTCCAAGCCCCATGCCACCTGGCCTGGAACAATTCCGTGTCCATGGTTGTGTCCAGATGCCTGACACCTCAAACATCCTGGCTTTGCCTTTCTGAGCACAGGGGCACAGCTTCACTGGAGGCCTGGAAACCAGGAAAACACCTGTGCAGGTGACAGCCAGAGTCAGACAAAAGCCTGTAGGCAGACCTCGACCTGGTGGAAATGGGTGCTGCTGATGGAGCTGTGACAGGGCAGGGTCCTGCTGTCCTTGTGCAAAGCCATTAATTCCCAGCAGGGAGAGACCCCTGAAGGGCTCACATGGACACACGTGGGCAGAGCAGTGGAGCCCACATGTGGGAATAATAATAATAATAATAATAATAATAATAATAATAATAATAATAATAATAATAATAATAATAATAATATTTCATNAATTCTGTGTTTCTAAAGCACCTCGCCGAGGGGTCTGTGCCTGTTGCAGGGATGGGTGGAACGTCCATGCCTGTGGTGAAAAGGCAGCCAGGGCTGAAGGAGAGGGAGATAAGAGGGTCCTGTGTCCTGGCCTGGCCTGTTAAGGGACTCACAGGGCTTTCCTCAACGACCACACCTCGCTGCAGAGTGACCACCGCACGGGGGACCCCCACGGGGACCCCCGGCCCTCCCAGCCAATGGCCCCGCTGGAGGGGCCGGGCAGGGGCTGGCCCAGGGGATAAAACCCGGCCCAGGCCCGGGGCTCAGCTCAGCTCTGTGCCTCCTGCAGCCACCATGGTGCACTGGTCAGCCGAGGAGAAGCAGCTCATCGCCGGCATCTGGGGCAAGGTCAGCGTGGAGCAATGCGGCGCCGAGGCCCTGGCCAGGTGGGTGCAGCCCCAGCAGTGCCCCTGCACCTGCAGGGGACAGCAGTGCAGGCAGGCAGCTGGAACTGCTGAACTGTGTCTCTCCCCAGGCTGCTGATCGTCTACCCCTGGACCCAGAGGTTCTTCTCTGACTTCGGGAACCTGTCCAGCCCCACGGCCATCATCAGCAACCCCAAGGTGCGGGCCCACGGCAAGAAGGTGCTGAACCTCCTTCGGGGAGGCCATCAAGAACCTGGACAACCTCAAGGGCACCTACTCCAAGCTGTCCGAGCTGCACTGCGACANGGAACCTGTCCAGCCCCACGGCCATCATCAGCAACCCCAAGGTGCGGGCCCACGGCAAGAAGGTGCTGACCTCCTTCGGGGAGGCCATCAAGAACCTGGACAACCTCAAGGGCACCTACTCCAAGCTGTCTGAGCTGCACTGCGACAAGCTGCACGTGGACCCCGAGAACTTCAGGGTGAGCTGTCCTTGGAGCTTTACCCTCTGTCCCTCCTTCCCCAGAGCACCTCAGTGCCTGGGGGATTTCCAACAGGCATCAGTAACTTGTATTTTAGGTACCAAACCAGACGTTTGGAGTGGGAACTGGGGGACAGGGGAAGGTTGGGAATTCAATAGTGCAGGGTAATACTAGGCTCTGGGCTGCAAGGACAAATTTGGTGACAAACATGGGGAGATTCTGTAAAAGTCTGGGGGCTTGTGCAGGCACGGCTGGAGAAAAGGAGCAGGATGTTGGCCTCTGCTTGAGCCTCTGTTTTGGCTTTGGGGATGTAGAAGGTGGACCTCCCACTGACCCTCAGCTGAAGTAGGTGTGGGGTTTCACAGCAGAAAAAGGAAAGGCAGAAAAACGTCTAGCGGCTGGAAGATGTGAGAGGAAGCAGAGATGGGGCAGGTGGGCACTCATGCCCACGGCCAGCGCAGGGCTCTTGTCCTGCAGCTGGCAGAGCTTCCGTGGGCCACAGCCCCAGCACCCACGGGGGAGCTGGGCTCCCTGGTCCCGGGTGCTGTGCAGGGTGAGGGGTGCCCAGCACTCTGCTGACCTGATTTCCCTCTTGCCTTCCCCTCTGCAGCTCCTGGGTGACATCCTGGTCATCGTCCTGGCCGCCCACTTCGGCAAGGACTTCACTCCCGACTGCCAGGCTGCCTGGCAGAAGCTGGTGCGTGTGGTGGCCCACGCCCTGGCCCGCAAGTACCACTGAGGCCTCGGGAGGCACCTGTGTCTGTAACGGGCAATAAAAAACACATCTTCTGGAATTCTTTGTGTCCTGTGTCTCTGTGGCTGCCTGAGGGCCCTGGGCCTCTCCTCCTGGGATACTGGCAAGGATATAAATTTGTAGAGATTCACTGATTAGTCAGAAATTTACCCCTCCATAGTTTGCTACTGATGCATTAAGTTGATCAAAAGCATTTTTTGCATCAGTGATGAAAACTGGTGCATCTTGGTCAGAGTTTGATTGCTGAAATGTGTAAGATCCCAAGAGCAGGGGATGAGGGCTGCTCTCACACACAGGATGGGTTAGAGCTTTTTTTTGCTCGTTTTGGTTTAATGGAAGCACGTCTTTTCACTGGAATTGAAAGGTTCTATGTAAGCATCTCAGTTTCAGCAATGTTTTTCCAGGAACAGCCTAAAAAGCAACAAGGAGAGACATGTTGGTGTCTCAGAATGATGAAACATTTGTTTTGCATGATTTAGGAATAAATATCCTGCCTTTCTCCTGATAGAGCAGGGATGTACACTTCACCCCTCTATCCTGCCCAGCCAGGCAGGCAAAGGTCCAGCCCTGCCAGCAGCACCAAGGGGCTGGAGGAAAAGAAGGAAAAAGCCCAAAATCTGTGTCCAGCTTCCCTGCAGCACAGCTTGTCCTTTCACCCAGCAAAGGGGCATTTCAGCAGGATTGCAGGAGGTGGGACCGTTCCCCACGCCTGGTCCAGTTCCGAGCTGTGGAGCTTTCCAGCACTCGGCGCTGGATGGTGGCTGCAGCCAGCAGCACCCCAGGCCCGGGGGTGCCCGGGGCTGGGTCAGCCCAGTGCAGTGCTGGGGACCTCAGCAGGGACTTTCCACCTCAATGAATGAGCTCATCGTGATCGTTCTGCTGCTCCTCTCCTCTGGACACGTCCCAGTGGTGATGTGGAGCACGTCCTGCTCTCTGACCAGCACCTGGACACTCCTCTTGTCCAGGGACAGGGACAGGGACAAGGGTGTGGTGCCTGTGTCACAGAGCCAGTGTGTCCCACTCTCCCAGTGACAGCTGTCCCTCTCTGGTGTGACAGAGCGAAGTCACAGCTACCACCAGCCCACCTGACCCAAAAACAGGTCAGAAGAGTACAGGAGAGCCCTGGATGCAGGATGCCCCTGGATCCCTGGCAGTGCCCCAGGCCAGGCTGGGCACTGGGGCTGGAGCAGCCTGGGACAGGGGAAGGTGTCCCTGCCATGGCAGGGTGGCACTGGGTGGGCTCTGAGGTCCCTCCCAATGCAAACCTTCTGGGATTTTAAAGTAGGAACAAAGACACCCTCAGGACCTGCTGGCTTAAGACACAAGGCCCTGCACTCTCTGGAGGAGCGTGGAGGCTGGCCTGGCTCCAGAGCAGAGCCTGGGCACAGCTGCCACTGCTGCTGATAAGGGCTCTGTAAAGCTTGGCGGGGACACTGCTGCAATCAGGGACCAAGGAACTCTGCTTGGGGCAGGAGGGCCCTCACTGGAGCTGCCTTTGGCCCTCCTTGGGATGGTTTGTCTCTAGAGGGAAGGTTCTTGTCCATGGAAGGGGACAAGTGAGTGGCCAAGACCTGGTCCAGCTGAAGGTTCCCTGCCTATGGCAGGGGGGGTGGAATGAGATATCCTGAAGATCCCTTCCAACCTTAACCATTCCATGATCCTACAATTCCAGGACTTTAGAGATCTTCCACCCACACCAAAGGGAACAGGCCTGGAAGGGTGCTGGAGGGAAGGGTCCTGAGCATAGTGAAATCCATCCCAGGCTGAGAGCAGGGCCTGCTTTTCTGTCTGGGAACCAGCTGGCAGTAAGCTGTCAGGTGTTGCTGGGCTCTGAGGAAATGAACATTTCCCCTCCCAGCCTGTGTCCCAGAGAGCTGCCTGAGCAGGCAATCCCTGAACTCCCAAAATCTCCCAGGCAGTCTGCTGCCCCCAAGGCAGAAAGCAGGGGATTTTCAAGCATACTGAGAATTAACTCTTTTTCATAAAATTGAATGGAGCACCAGGGTGAGCCCAAGGCTGGGACGGTCTGGGCTGTGCTTGCCTTTGGTTTTTGCCAGGTCTCTGCAGGACTGCTCAGAGCTGGTGCAGTCCTGACCAGGCTCACCCTGCCATCCTCCCAGGCACTTGGGGGCTGTGTCTGCCTCACTGGGAGAGGTGACACAGCCCCTCACTGCCTCACTGCCTCACTGGGAGAGGTGACACAGCCCCTCACTGCCTCACTGCCTCTCTGCCTCACTGGGAGAGGTGACACAGCCCCTCAGTGCCTCACTGCCTCTCTGCCTCACTGGGAGAGGTGACACAGCCCCTCACTGCCTCACTGCCTCACTGGGAGAGGTGACACAGCCCCTCACTGCCTCACTGGGAGAGGTGACAGAGCCCCTCAGTGCCTCACTGGGAGAGGTGACACAGCCCCTCAGTGCCTCGCTGGTGCACGGTGTTGTGCACCAGTGGCCACTGCTGCAAACAGCCGCTGGGCCAGCCCAGCAGAGCAGACTTCCTTCAGATTTCTCCATGGCTCAATAATCTTCAAATACAAAAGCCCTTGGAATTCTTTCTCAAGGACTCTAAACTCATGTTTTTAGCTAGTGTCAGCTGGTGAGTGCCCTGGGGCACTGATGCAGGTGCTGGAGAGGCACTGGGTGCCCAGGGAAGCTGTGGCTGCCCTGGCAGTGTCCAAGGCCAGCTCGGAGCAGCCTGGGACAGTGGAAAGTGTCCCTGCCCATGGCAGGGGTGGCACTGGATGGGCTTTAAGGTGCCTCCCAACCCAGAGTGGTCAGGGATTCCATGATTCCATGTGCAAAGCACCGTGAGGGATTCACTTGGCAGGAGGGGATGACATTCCCCAGCAGGCACACAGCCCCGTGTCCCCCTGAAATCCCCAGTGGGCTGGCAGCTCCACCTGTGCTCGGGGCTGAGGTGATGCTTGTCCATGCACAGACAGAGGGGGGAAAGGGCCTCTCTCCCCCTTGGACAGCTTCCAAACCCACTATCTTCCCTGGTGCAGCCCCGCTCCCTCCCCAGCCCCAAGCAGTGGCTCCGGGGGCTGAGATTAGGCCGAGCCGTGTATAAAAATCCCTGGGGCAGCCTCGGGATCCATGTCCTCGGCATTGTTCAGGGAAGCTTGGGCAACCCCTCTGCCAACACCATGGTGAACTGGACAGCTGAGGAGAAGCAGCTCATCACCGGCCTCTGGGGCAAGGTCAACGTCGCCGAGTGCGGTGCCGAGGCCCTGGCCAGGTAGGTGCAGCTCCAGGACCTGCCCCGTGCACCTGCAGAGAGAACCACTCCAGCCACTGCAGCACCAATGTCTCTGTGTCTGTCTGTGCCTTCCACCTCTCCCCAGGCTGCTGATCGTCTACCCCTGGACCCAGAGGTTCTTCGCCTCCTTCGGGAACCTGTCCAGCCCCACCGCCGTCCTGGGCAACCCCATGGTCCGTGCCCACGGCAAGAAGGTGCTGACCTCCTTCGGGGAGGCCATCAAGAACCTGGACGGCATCAAGAAATGCTTTGCTCAGCTGAGCAAACTCCACTGTGAGAAGCTGCACGTGGACCCCGAGAACTTCAGGGTGAGCCACGCTCAGCTCCAGCCTTGGCTGGGCTGAGGGGCTGGGCTCTGGGGGGCTTCAGGGGTCTCAGAGGGGCCTGACAGTCACTGAGACCTCGAGAGAAGCTCTGGGGCTGCTGAGAGCCTGTGGAGGGCAGGGGTAGTGGAGGGGAAAGGAGAGCCATATGTGGGGGAACAGAGCGGAGTTATGGGGTGGGGTCTGTGAGGGGAGGCAGCCAGCAGGGAGGTGGATGGGCAGAGTGCTCAGACCAACGTGCCCTGGTCAGAGGAAACATCCTGGAGCAGCCAGAAGGGAAGGAACCGAGACAGGTTTAGAGGGAAGAGCTGAGCTTGGCTGTGAGGGAGTGGTTAAACCAGAAGGGAAAAAAGCACAGCCACTTTGGCAGGAGGGTTCTGAGCCCAGGGACAGCCAGGGTGGCAGCGATGGAAAAGGAAGGGGTGAAGCCAGTAGAAGCTGAAGGAGGACACTGCAGAGCAGGCACAGGAAGGTGCTGGGGGAGGATCCAGCACAGCCAGGGGTCCCAGGGCGTGCCAGAGCCCAGGCTGTGCCGGGAGCCTGGCGCATGGGGCCAGGACAGATCTGCTCCTTGCTGAGCTGTGAACTGCCCAGAGAGCGAGGGCACTCTGGGGAGGGGAGCGGGGCAGCACCACTGACAGCTTCTGCTCGCTCCCTGCCAGCTCCTGGGGGACATCCTCATCGTCGTCCTGGCCGCCCACTTCGGCAAGGACTTCACTCCCGACTGCCAGGCTGCCTGGCAGAAGCTGGTGCGTGTGGTGGCCCACGCCCTGGCCCACGAGTACCAGTGAGCCTCCTGGCAGCCTTCCTGCCTGGAGGCGCTCCTGGGGAATCTCCTCGGGTTCTGCTGGGCTCTAATCACCGAATAAACACCAGCTGCTCCAGCCACCAGGAGATGTCTGGTTCTTTGTGGGAACGGGGAGGGAGGGACAGGGGCCTGCGGGAGCAAATGCTCACAAACATGGGATAACATGAGCCACGATCTCCTCCATGCAAGGGAAACTTGTCTAAGATGGAGATCACAGGGGAGTGTCCAGGACAAAACCCAAATAAACACCACAAAATACAAACAGAAACACTCTGGCACTTTTTGGAGACACCCAGTAACATTGCTTGGTGTAATGTTAGAAGACTTTCACAGAGTGAGTGGAGTAGAACTGTACAAAAATGTGCAGTGGGAGAAGTGACAGGGAGGTTGGGGCCATGGCTTCTAAATTCCTGCATGTGGGGTTTTGTTGGCTTGGGGTTTTATTTAAAGTCATTGTCATTCTTAGATTAGCAAAGGCAGAATGTAACAGATACAACCCTCAAGACTCGGTTGGATGGGACTTGGAAAAAGCCTGGGCTAGTGGAAGGTGTCCCTGCCTGTGGCAGGGGATGGGACTGGATGAGATTTCAGGTCCCTTCCAGCCCAAACCAGTCTGGGGTTCTGTGATCCATGGAACACCACAGTGCTGCTTGCAGAGGGAGCAGTGTCACCCCAGCCTGGCCAGGGTCCTTTGGCCAAGCCCCTCCTGCAGTGAGCAGGAACAAACACAGATGCTGTGCTCCAAGGTCATCCAGACCCCAGCAGGGCATTCCCGTGCCCCATGAGCTCCATCCCTGTCCCCTGCACGCCCTCCCACCTTCAGCTGGGCACAGGAGCAGAAGAGCAGAGACCCAGCTGCCTCTCCCACTCCTCAGGACACCACTGATCCTCTGGCTGCTGAACCCCTGGGTCAGGCACTCTCAGGCTGCACATCTGTGCAGATGTTTTTTCTTCCTGGAAAAGGTGCTCAGGCCTTGGCAGGGGCTGCCCAGGGAGCTTTGGAGTGCCCATCCCTGCAGGTGTCCCCTGGAGGTGGCACTCAGTGCTCTGGGCTGGGGACAAGGTGGCCATGGGGCACAGCTGGGGCTGCCTGGGCTGGGAGGGCTTTTCCAGCCCCGGGGATTTGGGGATTCTGTGGGATCCCAGTGATCCCAGTGTTCCCAGCTGTCCTCACGCCCTGTGAGCCAGCAGGGAGCTGGTTTGCCCTGGTTATAGTATCTCCTTTCCAGCCCTGCCTGACCGTTGCCAAGAGGCTCTTTGAGACAGGAGCTCCCTCTTGGCTGCGAGGCCTTGCCGTGGTTTCAGCAGTGTCATCCTGAAGTTAATCAAACCCCTAAAGAGCTGGTGGGAAAGCAAAGGGAGAGCCCAAAGCCTGACAGGTCCTACAGGGAGAGGAGAAGGAGAAACTGGTGCATTCAGAGGGAGAACCCGGGAGCCCCAAGTCCGCGTCTCCTGCCTCAGGGGCTGGCACCATGCAAGGGGCGCCAGGCCTGGCACCTTCCCCGGGGAGCTGCTGCAGAACTTGCACGGAGCCGTGCCGGGGCTCTGCGTGGAGATAATGGCACCTTCAGCAGGGCTGGAAATCAGGGACGGGGAGGCGGCCGGCCAGCCGAGCCCGCCGCTGGATCTGGGCATCTTGCCCTGGGGCCCCACCCTGACGCTGGGTCCCCTCCCCGGGCGCCAGGGCCGCGGGGCCCCCGGGGGCGCAGCCAATGCAGGGGTGCTCGCGGCGGAGGAGGGGCCCCCGCAGGGGATAAAAGCGGGGCCGGGCAGCGGCTCCCCAGCGTGCGATCCTTCGGGAGCAAGAGCCCAGAGTTCCTCCGTGCCGACACGCAGCCCTCCTGCCAACACCATGGTGCAGTGGACAGCTGAGGAGAAGCAGCTCATCACTGGCCTCTGGGGCAAGGTCAACGTCGCCGAGTGCGGCGCCGAGGCCCTGGCCAGGTAGGTGCAGCTCCAGGACCTGCCCCGTGCACCTGCAGAGAGAACCACTCCAGCCACTGCAGCGCCGATGTGACTGTGTCTGTCTGTGTCTCTCCCCAGGCTGCTGATCGTCTACCCCTGGACCCAGAGGTTCTTCGCCTCCTTCGGGAACCTGTCCAGCCCCACCGCCGTCCTGGGCAACCCCAAGGTGCAGGCCCATGGCAAGAAGGTGCTGACCTCCTTCGGGGAGGCCGTCAAGAACCTGGACAGCATCAAGAACACCTTTTCCCAGCTGTCCGAGCTGCACTGCGACAAGCTGCACGTGGACCCCGAGAACTTCAGGGTGAGTCCTGCCCTGACTGCCCTCCCCAGTGCAGGGTGTCCCCGGAGCCTGATCCCACCAGGAGAGGGATTTCCCCAGCCAGGCAGTGCGGGAGGAAGAGGGGCTGGGGTTGGCATGAGGGGGAGGTGCAGAGAGGGAAGGGAGCCAGTGCAGCCTGGGGGGAGGCACCGCAGGGGCTGAGAGGTGACAGGGGCTGTGGGCAGGGGGCAGGGGAGGGGAGGATGGGGTACCAGTGAGGGAATGGAGGGGGAGAACAAAGTGAGAGCAATGGTTGGGCAGGAAGAGGTTTGAGCCAAGGGAGAAGAGAAGGAGCAAGAGCAAAGTTTGGCACAGAGGAGAACAGAGAGATGAGTGAGGAGTAGGAGATGGCAGATGTATGCCAGAAGTAAAAGAGGATCTACAGAGAGAAAACTTTGGCTGAGAGTGTCTCAGTGGGGAATTAACCCCACTATTTGTCCCTGGGCTGGCAGAAATGGCCCTGTGTCAGCATGAGCTTGTTGTTTGTGCTCTGTGGGGCCAGGTGCTGGCTCCTGCTGTGCCGGGAGCTCGGCCGGGTCTTCTGCTTGACACAAACTCCAAAACAAAGCCACAGGGACAAAGAAAAATTTACTCCAGAAAACTCTGAGAATTTTTGGTTACTCTTCCCATACGGTAGCAGAACCTGAATCCTTAGAGCAAGAGCAGAGACCAAGTTTAAGGTGCATCTTAGAAAGGACCTGGGGGAGGTTTTTAAGACTGCGGATTTCCTGGAGGCTCCCCTGGGTGCAGTGTGAGTGCTTGTGTGGGGCTGTACGGGGCGTTGCTCACCTGAGGCTGCTCCTGTCCCCACAGCTCCTGGGTGACATCCTGGTGGTCGTCCTGGCCGCCCACTTCGGCAAGGACTTCACTCCCGACTGCCAGGCTGCCTGGCAGAAGCTGGTGCGTGTGGTGGCCCACGCCCTGGCCCGCAAGTACCACTGAGGAGCCGCAGGAGCCCCCGGCAGCGCCCGCACCCGCTGCCCAGCGGAGCCCACCGCTTCTGACAGCCAAATAAAGCTCATCCTGTGAACTCTGCCTGCCTCCGTGTGTCCCTGGGGGCATGGAGGGCCTGGGGCACGGCTGGCTGGGCCGGGGGCTCAGAAATGCCCCTGCCTCTCTTCTGGGTGGTTTGGGTGCTTTGTGTGGGCTTTGCCGCTGGAAATTGTGCTCTCAGGATATGGGGTTGATAAAGTCCTGCCGCCCCAGGGTCACACCGGGGCTTTGCATGGAGGAACTACTCAGAATTTTACTGTAAAACCTGCATGTCTTTCCTAGATGAGGGAAATTGAGAGGATTCATATTTTTCGAGGGGGGAAGATAAACAAATTCAAGACTTTAATCTACCCTGGCTCATCCCTGGCATAAAACTTACCCAAAATCAGCTGAGTCACGCAGGCCCAGCTGCCAGCTGGGTGGGGGCAGGTTTTAGATAAACATTTTGCTATCAAGGCCTGAGCAGACTTTGTTTATTCACATCCCTCCCACCCTGTGCCGCCCACTCTGCAATTTGGGGGGGCCCGATTCTGCCAAGAGCAGTAACTTAATTTCCTGGATGGGAGTTTTGGGTGGGTTTAGGTGTCTGCAGAGCAGGACTCGTTCGGGTAGGGTTTGTTCTTGGCATGGGAAGCACATCTGAACAGAGCATGACGAGGCAAAAGCAACGCTTGGCTGAAAGGATGTGCTCACTTCTAAGGGAAAATATTGGGCAAAGCTATTCAAAGCAGGATTTCTGGCAGCCAGGTTGCACTGTGTTCTGTCTCTGCCTCACCCACATCTCTGGGCACTCACTCTCTGCCCCTGGCCCACAGGAAGGTGTTAGAAGCCCCCCGTGACCCATAAATGCCCCTTCTCAGTCACGACACCCAAAGAAAGAGGCATTTTGTTCCTGCTGGCGAGGTACACACTGAGAGGGAGAGAAGATGATTCACAGCAAGTCCCTAAGGGTTTTTCTCCCTGCAGGGACAGAATCACCAAACCCCCAAATATCTTATGACTTTTCATAGGCTTCATGACAGATATGAGTGGTTTCCCATGAAGATGATTGTTCATGGGCTTCAGGCAGAAATGAGTGAACTGTGGGAATGAGCAGGTCTCACCTGCCAGTGATGTGTCTGGGGGTGGGGGGGAGGACAACAGAGCTGCAGAGGGACTGGGGACAAGGCCTGGAGGGACAGGAGCCAGGGAATGGCTCCCAGTGCCAGAAGGCAGGGCTGGATGGGAGATTGGGAATTGGGAATTGTTCCCTGGCAGGGTGGGCAGGCCCTGGCACAGGGTGCCCAGAGCAGCTGGGGCTGCCCCTGGATCCCTGGCAGTGCCCCAGGCCAGGCTGGGCACTGGGGCTGGGAGCAGCCTGGGACAGGGGAAGGTGTCCCTGCCATGGCAGGGTGGCACTGGGTGGGCTCTGAGGTCCCTTCCCACCCAAACCAGGCTGGGATCTTTGTGGTGGGCTCCAGGAGGGGAGGTGCCCAGTGGCTGCTCACAGATCACAACTGTGATTTCTACAATTTAACACTTTCCCAATGCCTTTTCCTACCCATTTTGCCAAAGAGCAATCCTCCTCTCCTGAATTCTGCTCAGTCATTACTCTCTGCTGTTGTTGTGGACGTTCCCTTCCTTTCTATCCCAGGCAGCGCCATGTGCAGCTCATTCATCAAAGTTGTGTGATGCTGTGGGAGAACAATCCATCATCCTTCCAGAGCTGCATTCAGAGGGGCTCGGGAGTTTTCCATCTTTTCTAAATCAGACCTGAACCAAATCTGTGCTGATAGCAATTCCCAGCATCTTTTAAGGAATTCTTATTCAAATGTTAGTCAGGAGCAGGTGAACCAGGGGACCATCAGATGTAATTATTTTTATCTTGGCCTGATCCCCACACTTATCAAAATTGCTGGAGCAGAAAAAGTCCCCAGTTCACTTCTTGGCACAAGCCAAAAATACTCTTCAAGCAGCTCTGTGCTGCCCCTGCCGGGGTTATTTTTCATGTATTTATAGGCCTGATTTTGCACCTCTCAAGGGAATTCTGTCAGGAGTGGCAGCGTCATGGAGCATTTCAGGAGCCCGAGCTGCTGGGGTTGGATTGCAATCACAGCATCAGCTGCCCCTGGGACGTGTGTGCTGTGTTCCACACTGCTGCAAGGAGGGGCACGGGCACTGTCCTTGCTCTGATGTTTAAAAGATGCTTCATTGCTTTTGGGGGTTAAATAAAGATGTTGTTTTCTCCAGGAACTGAGTGGAAATTCCCGACTTGCCCAAAGAATCTCTGCTCCTGCAGGGCCTGTTTCAGTTTTTGGTGCCGTGTCATGTCTCAGAGACGTTTGGACAGAAAATCTCTTTGCCTGTGGCACAAAGGGATCCTTGCCGATTTCCTAGGATGGCCTTAATGCACGTGGCCAAAGCAGCAGGTGAGGCTGCAGGGGTGGGACCTGCCCTCCTTGCTCTCTTGCATGAGCCCTGGTGCAGGGGCTGGCTGGGAACAGGATCACAGCTCCTTCCTCTCTCTCTGCCACCATCTGATGTCATGGCAACTGCAGCAGAGTGCAAAGGCCCTCAGAAATAGCAGGTGGATGTTAAAAGATTTTTGATCCCTGGTGACTTTGGAGGAAGGAAGGTTGGAAACCCCAGAGGGACTTGTCAGAGCTGATTTGCCTCATCTTTCCTTTGTTCCACCCCCTTGCCTCCTCCCCGCTCTGTCAGTGCCCTTCTAGCCAAAATTGTCTGCAGCAGAGACCCAGACACGTGCAGGAATCTCATTTCTGAGCTGCTGCAGAGTTTCTCTTTCCTACTCCTGAGTCTTACCTGGCTTGTGGTGAAGTGCAGGAGTCTCACTGCCTGCACACAGCGACCCCAGAGACCAGACCCTTCTGCTGTTTGACTTTGTTGGCAGCGTTTTTATGGCGTCTCCCAGTGATGCCTCAGGCTCAGCTTTTCTATTTTTCAGGTTCTGTGCTGCTTTAGTGTGTGGGTCTGGGCTTCACATGAGGGGATGCTGAGCTCTCTGCACAGAGCAGGGAGACAAAACAATTCCTGCTCCAGCTGGGACCAAGGACAAATGATCCAAACCTCAGGCCCAAGAGCACAACCAAGGTGGGCTGGAGAGAGAAAAACAAGCAGGGTGGGGCTGCCTGGGCTAAAGCTGGAATGGGACAATGAACTCCAAGGTGCAAATGGAGCAGAACTGATCCCAGGGAGAGCCCCCGGGAACGGCCGTGCATTTTGGGGCCATTTTGGGTCACCTTGGGTGCAGCCCTGGCTGGGCTCTGGTGCTGCCCAAGGTGCATCCATGGAGGAGATCCTTTGAATGAATCCTTCTTTTATTCTTTAACTCCATCTAGTCTCTGTTCCAGGTCAGCCTTCCCAAGGCATCACCTGCATCTCTCTTTGCCCAGGTCAGGTGGGGGCTGCTGTGCAGGCAGGGCATCCTCCCCTCTCATCCTCCTCCTCAGCCCTCCCCCAGCCCTCTCCACAAAGTTCAGCCATGGGAAAACCTGACTCTTGTCAAGCAGGTGGAGAAGGGAGCGTGAGGCTTTTGCAGTGAGCAGAACCCAGAACCACTGAGGCTGGAGAGCCCTCCCAGCTCATGGAGTGCCAGCTGGTCAGGGTGGCTGGAGCTGCTGCCCCAGCTGCCCTGGCCTCCCTGGGCCCGGCAGGCAGTGCTGGGGGCCCAGGGCAGCAGGGCTGGTGCTGCCCAGGGCCAGGAGCTGCCCATCCCTGGGAGGCTCACCTGCTGCTCCCTGGCGTGTCCCACGGGGACCCAGGCAGGAGGGGCTCGGCAGGAGCCCCTGAGCAGTGCCCCTGCCTGGGTCTGGCTGTGCAGCAATGCAGCTGAGCAATGCAGCTGAGCAATGCAGCTGAGCAGATCCATGCACGGGCATGGGGGCTCATGCATGGGGCAGCTCCGTGGGGCAGGATGGGACTTGTGACAGTTTTTGCCCATTTTTACCAAGACCAGAGCAGTGGGTGATGCACAGAGTGGATAAATCCACCCACTTATTTTTGTGGGGTCTTGCAGAGGATGAGGATGCTGTGCACGTCCGAGTTTGCACGCTCAGATTCATAAACTTAAATCTGTATTTTCTGTGCTGAAGGCCATTAGAGCACGCTGGAAAGCTGTCTGCTAATTTAACTTATCAAGCTAATTATTGAGCTGCTGAAGTGAGGAGCGGAGGCACAGATGTCTGGAGCTTTGTCTGAGACGTGGGGCAGTTGAAAATGCAACAATTCTGTTTCTCAAGGCATGCTGATGAGTTCAGTCCCCAACTCAACAATGCCAAGTTCTCTGTTTACACAGACAGATTGAGTGTGAATTCCTTGAATGCTGGGGGCTGGAAAGGTTTAACTTCTCCCATACCAGCCCCTAAAAAGAGCAATGGGCCAGTCAGGAACTCCTTAGTGTCAGCTTGAGGGGCATTTTAGAGCTTGCTTTTAATTTTTTCCTTACAACCACCAAGGCACCGTTCTGCATTCAAGGCTTGAGCCCTTTAAGCATCTCTTTTTTGTTATGATTTGTATTCCACAGAGCCCAGCATTCCCCTGGGCTTGGGAGCCCTGGGCTGACAGCTCTGGACCAGAGATGAGTGCTGGATTTGGGCACGTGTTGGCTAATTTTCCTCACAGCTGTAGCTGCAATAACAGCATTCCTGGTAAGAATTACAGTTGCTGTGTATTTTCCTAATAAATATCGACTGAAATGCCTGGCACTGGAGCAGCTAGGGTTACAGCAGTGGCAGCAGCAGCTGGAATGGTGAATGAACTCAGAAATGAGGGGAAACAAAAAGTCCTGGATTTGCCAATGCCTTAGACCTGTAAGTGACCTGTGCCCTCGGGGGCCAGCGTGGGTGACAGGTAAATTCTGGTAATTGCTGCTGTTTCTGCAGCTCCTGGGAGCACAGCTCCACAGGGCCAGGTGCTGCACAGACACAAAACGGGGAGACCACTGCAGCCTTCCCCCTCTCCTTCCACTGAAGGGTGTGGGGAGGTAGCAAAGGCTGCGGGGGCACAGGAGGAGCAGCAGAATCACGGCGTGGGCTGGGCTGGGAGGGACCTTAAAGCTCCCCTTGTTCCCCCCCAGCCGAGGGCAGGGTCATGTTCTGGACTCTGTGGCAGAGTGGCTCCAGCTGGAGGGGCCCCCACACCGTGGGTGTCCCAAACCCCACAACAAAATGCTTCTCATTAATCCCTTTGTAGGGGGACTGGGGACACTGGGGACACTGGGGGACACTGGGGGTGCTGCAGACCCGTTTTGCTCTGTGTTGTCACCAGGGAGTGCATGGAGGGCATGGGGAACTCCAGAGCTTGCACTGGACACCAGGGCGGGCTCTGGACTGGTAACAGCTGCCCTCTGTGTTTTTGTAGGGGTGTTAAAACCTCAGTTCCACATAGGACATGTGCTTCCCTCTGCTGCAACGAGCTGAGTGCAGCCCCAACACCCCCAGAGCCCCCGGGACTGGTGACACCTGACTGGGGCAGGGCAGCACTGGGACACTGGGACACTGGGACACTGGGACACTGGGACACTGGGACAGGGCAACACCAGTCCTACAAGGCTCAGAGAAGGGAGCTTGAAGGCCACTCTTGCCCTCCCACCACTCTGCCTGGGTGGTGGTGGGTGTGTGTAACACATCTGTTGATGTGGGAAACTCATAGAGATGTCTCAAACCTGGGGCTCAGCCCCAAGACCCTCAGAAGGGTCTCAGCCTGATCCTTGTTTTCCTAGTGCAGCCTCTTTGACCAAGCTGCAGATCCCGCAGCAGATCCCACAGCAGATCCCACAGCAGATCCCGCAGCAGATCCCGCAGCAGATCCCGCAGCAGATCCCGCAGCAGATATCCCAGCAGATCCCGCAGCAGATCCCACAGCAGATCCCTCAGCAAGTCCTGCTCGTTCTGCTCATCCTGCAGAAGAAGTCACCAAACTCCTAGAAGAGCAGTCAGCACACACAGCAAAGCTTTGTGTCTCTGGGACAATGAGGGCCTGGAGTTGTGACTTGGCTGAGAGAGCAAGAGGGAATTTGACCTTTGTGATCAGCTCCTGGCCAGGAGAACAACTCCCAGAAGTCAGAAGGCTGGTGGAGCTGGAGGAGCCGTGTCTGGCCGGTGGATGATGAGTGGTGATGGACTCCTTGCTGTGCTGGGGCTCAGGAGCTGTTCACTGGACTGGCAGAGAGATCCTGCCCCGGGTGTGCTGCTCCAGGGAGCAACAGGGCTGGAGAGCAACATCCAGGCTGAAGGGCAGGGGAGAGCAGGGTGCATCCCACAGAAACCCCACTCTGGGATGGGAGCTGGGAGCTCATCCTGGCTGAAGGGCAGGGGAGAGCAGGGTGCATCCCACAGAAACCCCACTCTGGGATGGGAGCTGGGAGCTCATCCTGGCTGAAGGGCAGGGGAGAGCAGGGTGCATCCCACAGAAACCCCACTCTGGGATGGGAGCTGGGAGCTCATCCTGGCTGAAGGGCAGGGGAGAGCAGGGTGCATCCCACAGAAACCCCACTCTGGGATGGGAGCTGGGAGCTCATCCTGGCTGAAGGGCAGGGGAGAGCAGGGTGCATCCCACAGAAACCCCACTCTGGGATGGGAGCTGGGAGCTCATCCTGGCTGAAGGGCAGGGGAGAGCAGGGTGCATCCCACAGAAACCCCACTCTGGGATGGGAGCTGGGAGCTCATCCTGGCTGAAGGGCAGGGGAGAGCAGGGTGCATCCCACAGAAACCCCACTCTGGGATGGGAGCTGGGAGCTCATCCTGGCTGAAGGGCAGGGGAGAGCAGGGTGCATCCCACAGAAACCCCACTCTGGGATGGGAGCTGGGAGCTCATCCTGGCTGAAGGGCAGGGGAGAGCAGGGTGCATCCCACAGAAACCCCACTCTGGGATGGGAGCTGGGAGCTCGCTGCTCCTTGCTCTGCCATTCCCAGCCCCAGAGGAGGAGCCCCCTGCACACACCAGGACCTGACTCAGACATCACCTGGAGATCTCCCTCACCTGGAGACCTGAGTGTGGATTCAGTGCTTTATGGAGGAGGTTCCTGGATCCCTTCTGTGGGTGCTGCAGAGCACATCTTCTCTGCTGGCAGGGAGCCTCATCCTCACTTTAGATCTATTTTTGTTATTATTATTATTATTATTATTATTATTATTATTATTATTATTATTATTATTATTATCATTATCTTAAATCATTTGCACCTCTATTTTCCCTTGTTTCTGTGAAAAAGCCCCATGATGATCTTTTCCTTCCCTAAAAATACCCTTGGCAGCAGAGCCTGGGGGAAGTGCCTTTGTGCCAGGCAGTTTGTGCCTCTCAGAGCCGAGCACAGCTGAGAGCCCGGGCAGGGCAGCCAGGCTGTGCCAAGCACCCAGCAGCCTGTGGATGCCAAAAAGCAGCACTGGGAACATCTGCCAGCCCAGGGGTGGCAGATTTTGGACTCGGATTTGCCTGTATGCACCAACTGGAGTGCTGTTTTCCAGCACAAATGAAGTCAGCAATAACCACACCACCCTCTCCTGGAGGGGAGAGCTCTGGCAGCTCCCTGTGCTGCCCACGAACGCCTTCTGCCTGCTGGGAAGAGAAGATCTCGGTCCTACTTGCCCTCCTGGCCAGGCTGGAAAATGGGCAAGGATTGTCCTTCCTTAGGGGTGTCTGGCCCCTGGCCTGGGTGCAGGTCCCTGCTCTGTAGGAAGCAGGGTCTCAGGTGGCTGTCAGGACCCACTGTCACACCATGGCACAGCTGGCACTGCCAAGGGCACTTTGTGTCACCCTGCTCTGCCCTGCTTGGATAAATGGTGTGCAGAGCTCTCCCTGACAAGAAAAAGGGGTCTGAGGGCAGCCAGCTCTTGGTGTCAGGGGCACCCTCCCTGTGGAACTGCTCCTCACTGCACCCACAGCAGCACTGTCAGAGGGAGCTGATGTTTATCGAGAGCTGAGTGTCAAAAGCAGCCCAGAAAAGCCCAGATCACTTTGCCTTAAATACAAATATTGAAATGGATATTTCTATATCCAAACTCAAATAGGAGCTGCCTGAGCGTCTTCCCTCCAGGCTGCCAGTGAATGTCTTTGCATCCTCCTCCACAAGGTCCCCCAGGAATCCCAGGCTCATTCCAGGCTTCTTCTTCTTTTATTATTTTTTGGGTTTTTTTGTCTGATCTGCTGTGTCAGAGGGGATGGAGCAGACAGCTCCCGAGTGAACCCCANTTCTTTTATTTTTTGGGTTTTTTTGTCTGATCTGCTGTGTCAGAGGGGATGGAGCAGACAGCTCCCGAGTGAACCCCAGTGTCCAGCTGGAGCTGCTGTGGGGCTGCCTTGGGCTGGCACCAGGAGATAAATAGGACTGGGAATGATGTCAAAGCAGGGTGGGAACGTGGTGTTTATTGCCTCAGCAAGGGAGCTCAGGCAGGAGGAAACTTTCCTGGCAGACCCTCTGTGGGGACAGGAAGGAGAGATGTGAATGCACCTTCTTATGGGGCTTTTAAATGCCATCACACCGTGCAGGAACACTCTTCATAAGATGAAATCTGCTGCAGGAAGGTCTTTCAGAACTACTCAGCCTTACAGTGAAAATAATTAGTCAGGAGAGGATATTTTTTTTTTTTTTAATTGTGGAAGGGTTTTAGCAGTGAGTTAAACTCCTGCAAGGGGTGAACTCTGCATTCCCTGTGGTGTAGAAGTCAGATTGAATGCTTTTATGCCAAGTTTCATCACACAATTGATGAAACCTCCTGGACAGTGGTAGCAGAGGAGAGAATCAAATGATTTCTGCACGAATGGATCTCTTAAACTCCGGGTAGGGAGGAGGGAGGTTCCTCCCTGAACCGTCACAGTGTTATCCCTTGTTGAGTTTACCCACAGCTGCAGTAAATTGTGAGCACAGCTTGAGGCACATAAGAATGAAAAAGGTTGGAAAAGGCCTTTAGAGTGATCAGGTCAAACCCACCTGGGTCAGGTTCCCGTGTGCTGGAGGAGGAGGAGGAGGAGGAGGAGGAGGAG
>VZRH01006492.1:117784-161215 GCA_013397555.1 Urocynchramus pylzowi
AGAGGAGAGGAGAGGAGAGGAGAGGAGAGGAGAGGAGAGGAAGCAATACTTGAGGGCCATCTCCCAGGAGATCTTCTAGGAGATCTCCAACTGCTACAGCCCCATGTGTGTCCTTGTTGCCTCAATTGCCGCCTCCAGGCTCCTGTGACTCCCTATCCTCTTCCCACCTCTCCCATCCTCCTTTTCCTCCCTCCCTCCAACCATCTCCCACCTTGTCCCAGCCCTTCCCTTTTCAGCCAAGCGAACCCAACCCATCCCCACCTCTGGCTCTGGCCCTGCTCACGGAGGAGATGTGGGCAGGGTGTCCCCATGGTGTGGCTGAGGTTTTCCTTCAGCTGCAGGAGAGGTGAGCAGGGCCCTCAGCACTGGACATTCCAGGAGGAAAGTGGCTGCCATGTTCTTTGGCAAAGACAAGTGCCGTGTTCCAGAATGTTCTGTTCCCCAGCAAAGCAACACCCCACGACTAAACTTTGGAAAACAAGATGTGAGTGAGTTTTTATCTGCACCCAGGAGAAATCAATCCATCTTGCCTTCCTGCTCTGAGCCTCTATTAACTCTCTGAGAAATAAATGAGTAAGAAATACAATACAGCATTCCAGGGTAGTTCATTCATTTTTCTTTATTAATTTTTTTCTCAGCACAAGAGGAAAAAAAGGAACATATGGGGAATGAGCAGGAGCCATTTCTCAGTGCCATGGCCACCTGAAAAGGGTTTAGACCCATAATGCCTCTGAAAAATTCATTCACATTTCCCAAATCACATTAGGCAGGTACAGATTGTTTTCATTTTTACAATTTTTTTTTTTACCTTTCTATGCTCTATTAAACCAGAATATGCCAAAAATGACAGGGGAGAGAATTGCCTTGAAGTCCCAGATGAGAACCATTTGTAACTCGCCTAAATGAAAGTATTTATTTTGAAATAAATTGGGGTTGAATTTAGCAGAAAAGGTTATACCACGACTGAAGCTGTACTAGCACAGACTACAAAAATGAGGCCTGTTTTACTCTCACCGTTGGTTGGAACTGGGAAGAAACTGCACCAAACTCCACCAAACGTTGCAGCACTGGGGGCCCTGGCAGAGCCTTTGGTGAGATCTCCCACCCAAAGTCATGGACAGGAGCCCCTGAGCTCTGGGACCTGGCCCCTGGCCTGGAGAGTCAGTCCATGAGGAGAACTCCTGGGGGAGCTGGGAAGGGGCTGGAGAATCCCTGAGGGAGCTGGGCAGGGGCTGAGCCTGGAGCAAAGGAGGCTCAGGGGGGCCCTTGTGGCTCTGCACAGCTCCTGCCAGGAGGGGACAGCCGGGGGGGTCGGGCTGTGCTCCAGGGAACAGGGACAGGAGCAGAGGGAACGGCCTCAGGCTGGGCCAGGGCAGGCTCAGCTGGGACAGCAGCAGGAATTTGCCCATGGAAAGGGGGCTCAGGCCTTGGCAGGGGCTGCCCAGGGAGCTTTGGAGTGCCCATCCCTGCAGGTGTCCCCTGGAGGTGGCACTCAGAGCTCTGGGCTGGGGACAAGGTGGCCATGGGGCACAGCTGGGGCTGCCTGGGCTGGGAGGGCTGTTCCAGCCCTGGGGATCCTGGATTCTGGGGTACTGATGGAGACACTGGGGTTTGAGAGCACTCCTGCTGGAGTGCAGATCAGACCAGTGCTGCTGCAGCTGCCCCAGAAAGGTCTGGGCAGGGCCTTGTGCCACCCCTGGGGCAGCACAGCCCACGGTGACCAAACGGGAGCTCAGCCCCAGCACCCTCCCTGCTCCGGTGGGAACATCCCTGATTTCACCTCCAGTGTGAAACCACAATTCATGATAAATTGAACACTCAGAGGGGTTCCCATCAATCCATACAAATCTCTCCAGGGCATGCCAGAGGATGGTGCCAGACTCTGTTCAGTGGTGCTAGTGACAGGACTTTTTAGGAATTCCCAGTGTGGAACACCTTTGGCTTGCAAACGAGACTTCCTTCAGCTTGGAATCATCACTGACATTTATAACTTGCTTATTTTTTTCCCTAGAGATGTTTTCATTTTATTGAATGCAATTTCTAATTTAAATTATTTTTACAATTGCTACCAGTAACTCTGAGTCTGAAGTTTTTTTCACAGCATCTGCTGTGAGGAGGTTGAGGGGTCTTGACAGAGCACACAGCAGGTCAGAACAAGACCCCAGAGATGGATGTTCTTTCTCTGAAATGCATTTCTGCACCTGTAATGTCACTCTGGACAGGTGTCCTGTAATTGTTTTACTTAAGTAATGATGCTACATGCAAATTTTCTGGCAAAACTTCTGTAACGTGACTGTGCCCCATGTGAAAATAATGAATTAACTAAATCATCCCAGACCATCCAGCATTTTCTCTGCTCTGCCACTGTTAGAGGTGAGACAGGAACCAAGAGGTGCAATGTTGGACCATCTGTGTGAGTTTGCCGAGTCACTTTTCCCTTCTTGTGGAACCTGCCAGGTCAGGCTTGGATTCAGATCATTGCAGTCATTTCTCTCTGAGTTTGGTGAGGGCAAACACTCTCGGGAGGAGTTTGCAATCAGCTTTTGCCTGGTGGCAGCACCTCAGAGCACACGGAGAGGTCAGTCCGGCCCCAGAGGCTCTGAGTGTCAAACAAGGAGAGCCAGAGGGAGGGCCCGGGTCACCGGGGAGCTCTGTCAGTGATGTGAATCAAACTCAGGATCCTCCTGTGGATCTGCTTGGTCCTCACCCCGTAGATGATAGGGTTGAGCACAGCGGGCACCAGGATGTAGATGTTGCCCATGACGATGTGGACCAGCGGAGCCAGGTCCTTGCCGAACCTGTGCACCACAGACAGCCCGATCAGGGGCACGTAGAAGGCCAGCACCACGCAGATGTGGGCGATGCAGGTGCTGAACACCTTGAGCCGCTCCCTCCAGGCCGCCAGGCGCAGGACGGCCCTGAGGATGAGGAGGTAGGAGAGGCAGATGAGGACGGCGTCCAGCCCCATGACCAGCAGGATGGCGGTGAGCCCGTAGACCACGCTGGGGGTGGTGTTGGCGCAGGCCAGGTTCATCACGTCCTGGTGCAGGCAGAAGGAGTGGGACAGCAGGCGGGAGCCGCAGAAGGGCAGGGGCAGCAGCAGCAGGGGCAGCGGCAGGAAGAAGAGCACCCCTCTGGCCAGGGCCAGCAGCCCGACTCGGGCCGTGGCGCCGCTGGTGAGGATGGCGGCGTGCCGCAGCGGGTGGCAGATGGCCACGTAGCGGTCCACGGCCATGGCCAGCAGCACGGTGGACTCGACGGCCGAGAGCGTGTGGATGAGGAACATCTGGAGCAGGCAGGCGGCGAAGCTGATCTCGCGGCTGCCGAGCCAGTAGAAGCAGAGGGTGCGCGGCACGGTGGCGGTGGCCAGCGCCAGGTCGATGGCGGCCAGCATGCAGAGGAAGAAGTACATGGGCGCGTGCAGGCTGGGCTCGGCGCGCACCGCCAGCAGCACGGCGCCGTTGGCCAGCAGGGCCAGCAGGTAGGCCGAGCACAGCGGGACGGCCACCCAGGCGTGCGCCGCCTCCAGCCCCGGCAGGCTGGCCAGGAGGAAGGACGGGCTGAGCTCAGAGCTGTTGGAGAAGGCACGGCCCTCGGGGCCACGGCCACTCATGCTATGCCCGGGCACTTCCTGCTGCAAGGGAAACACAAACGGGACTTTTTACAAGCCCTTTCCCATGGCTTGCGATCCCACAGGGCCATTCCTGGCATTCTCAGAGCTGTCACACTGATGCAGAGAGCTCCTCTCCCGGTTTTTTACCCCGTTATGGCTCCATGCAACAACATATGCGGTGACAAAATGCTGACATTTGAGTTCCAACAGGAATTGCCCGAATTCTCTAAAAGGCGGAACACCGTAAAATCAACCTTTTGAATAATAAACCCATCAGCTGAACTTGTTTGCTTTTCTTTTTAAAGGACAAAATAAAAAATTACAACAAAAAAACCCGGCAGATTTTTAGTGCTTTCTGTAATACTTCAGTGCTGCTTGATTTTTTCCATACGTGCTGTGGTGGCCCGTCAGAAATGTGCTCAGTGAGGCTGAAGCTGGCGGTGCTGCCTCCCACGACCCAGCCCTCCCCAGAACAGGCACTGGCAGACATGGATCTTTCAAATTTTTTCGCACGTACAAATTGGATTTTCATCCTATGAAAAACATGTATAGAAAACACAGAGTATCTGTAGAAAAAAATAATCAGATTATTCACCTTATTCTGTATCTGTAGGTTTTCCAGGAATGCCGTGATCCAAGGATAATGGCCTGAAGATACAGAAAAGGCTTTGCTTTAGGTACCTTTCTATTTTCAGTACCTGTGCTGGAATAAACCCACCATCCCTCCTGCCCCGGATGGGCAGCACAAGGTCAAGCTCAACCTGAGCTTTCTGGTTATTCCTTTCATGCCCAATCTGTGCAAATCAACGATGCAAAGTGGCTTTATGGCAAGCTCTGCGGGTTATTAATAGAGTTATTTTATAAGTACTGTTGGGTTGTGAAACATGGGGTTTTTACTGCACATCTGTGCTGAAGGCCTAAAATAGCATCAGGCTTTATTCTCCTGATGTGGGGCTTTTCCATCTCGGATGTATAACAAGTAGGACTCACATTGTAGCTTTTTATACCCGATTTACACACAGTCTGGGAGGACTGTTGCTGTCACTGTGCCCAAAATCTATTCCAGGGATGGCGTTGTCAGCCAAGCCCTTGAATTAAGACACAAACGGAATGAACGAGGAGCCTCAGTAATCACCAACAGGTACTGAGGCACCTCAGCTGCCACCCTGACGGAGTTACCTCAGTCCCATGGAAAATTCCTGCCCTCCTGATCACTTCCCTGAGGGAATGGGGCTGTGAGACAGGCACTGAAACAACCCCTGATGCTTCAGTTTGTCTCTAATTCTCTGGCACTGATAAATGTAGGCAGGTTCTCCTAAGTGGCTCAGGATTTGGGATTGCTGGTGGGCAGAGCAGGTGCTGTGAGGGCCTGGATTTCTGCAGAGGTGGAAACTGGATCCATGTCTCTTCGAAACACCAGTAAATGCAGATTTATTTTCCTAGGGGATCCAAGCAGCACCCCCAGCAGTAAATCACAGAATCACTGAGGTTGGAAATCCAGGATCATTGAGTCCAACCTTTGACCAATCCCCACCTCGTCAAAGAACCTTAAAGCTCATCCCATCCCACCCCTGCCATGGCAGGGACACCTTCCCCTGTCCCAGGTGCTCCCAGCCCCAGTGCCCAGCCTGGCCTGGGGCACTGCCAGGGATCCAGGGGCAGCCCCAGCTGCTCTGGGCACCCTGTGCCAGGGCCTGCCCACCCTGCCTGGGAACAATTCCCAATTCCCAATCTCCCATCCAGCCCTGCCCTCTGGCAGTGGGAGCCATTCCCTGGCTCCTGTCCCTCCAGGCCTTGTCCCCAGTCCCTCTGCAGCTCTCCTGGAGCCCCTTCAGGCCCTGCCAGGGGCTCTGAGCTCTCCCTGGAGCCTTCTCCTCTCCAGGCTGGAGGACCCCAGCTCTCTCATCTTTCTTTTCCTTCTTTCTCCTTCTCTGCCTTCTCCCTCTTTCCCTTCCCCTTCATCTCCCCTCCAACCTTTATCTCTCCCTCTTTCATTCCCCTCCACTCTGCTCTCCAGCTGTGCTGACAGATGTGCTGATAAATCCCCCACACTTTGCCCTCCAACTCCCCCCCAGACATTTTCTTACTGTGGCAGAGCCTCCTCGGGCTTTTTGTTTCTGAGTTGTTTTGGAGAACAGCTGCAGCCAGGAAACACAGACATGCAGGGATGACCTCTGGAAGTTTTCAGAATGGGAGCAGATTCAGAATCTTCTCAGAATTCTCAATCATCAATTTCAGAATCTCGTGTCAGGATGCTGCAAGCCAGGCATCTCCTCAGCAAAGCTCTTTTCTCCTGGCTGTTGTTCTCTTCTGTTAGTTCCTCCTGCAAGCTCCAGTTTAGATCAGAGGTATTTGAGCAGAGCTCTCCCCTTCCCCAGGGCCAGTGGGAGCTGCTCCCCAGGCTGAGCTCCTGGGGGCTGTTGGTGCTTCACCCTGGGACACAGTGAGATAATGAGCACAACACAGAGCAAGCAGTGGCCTGGGAATCCTCCCCTTAGGAATCCTCCCTGCCCTCTTTCTGCTTTTTTATGGAGCTGTTTCCGCATTACTTTTTTCTATCCATTTTTTTCTCTCCAGCTACTGCACATGTGGAGCTGAATAGAAAGTCTGATCTGGGCTGGTGAAGTGCTCAGTGTTGGGCAAAACCAGAACAGTTCAGGGCTGGGGTCCTGTCCCAGTGCCTTTGCTGCTTCATCCCTCCAAAGTAAACACTGACTGCTGCTGCTTCTTCTCCACCGTGCTCAAGACTGGCCAAAATGGGGTTTGAGATCAACAGAACTACAGCTCTGCCACTTGGAGGAGTGGAATATTTACAGCTGGACGTGGCTCTCGGTGCTCTGGTGTGAGTGACAAGGTGGGTGATCAGTCACAGGTCTGGGAGGGCTTTTCCAACCCTAGTGGTTCTGTGATTCTGTTCTGTGATTTGGGGACATTTTATTTTGTCTGTGGGAGCCAGGAGAACCACGAACCCTTTCTGCCTGCCTGGCTCACACCCAGCCTCCAGCCTTGCAGGGAGGTGCTGGGACATGCTGTCACCTCCCACCTGTGGCTGTCCCTGGGCATCTCCTCCCATCCCGCTGAGGGGCACAGCCAGCACCAGCAGCCCTCAGCTGGAAGGCAGCAGCACGTGGGCCCGAGTGTCAGGAAGTTTAGCCATTCCTACAATGTTTTTGAATTCCCCTTTTTTTTTTCAAGAGAGCTTCCAGCCCCACCAGACCTGGCTCGTCCAGTCCTGCTCATCTACAGCACACCCTGAAGATTTTAGGCAACTCCAAACTAATCTTTCTGTATCATATAGACAGAAAAAAAAGGCCTCCTCAAATCTTATGACCTTTCACAACGAATAGATGGATTTTATTGCAGATGCTGCACATACATGACACTCAATGCAGAACAATGACTGGGACATTAATTAGACTTGGCAAGCTGGTAAGACTCAAAGGCTTCCAACAGAGATGCACAAGCAGCTGTTTTGTCACTGGCAATGGACACGGCACTTTGGACAAATGGATGATGGCTGAGCATGTTTTTCAAGGGCTGAGAGTGCTCTGGGCCCCTCAACAAGGCCTAATGAGAAATGCTCAGTGCAGGAAGGGAGGAAAGCACCATGCTAGGACATAACATGAAAGCTCACAGCTCTGGGTTGGGGGACAGCATCCCAGTGGATCTGCAGTTCTTTCCTCTGGCAGTGACCTGCATGGATGGAGCACCAAGAGAGCAGACCACCAGCTCTAACTGGGAAACCAGGCCAAGAGCTCTGACCAAGGAACCAGTCCCAGAGGCTGACAGAGAGCCCAGTCCCACAGGTCTGACAGAGAGCCCAGTCCCACAGGTCTGACAGAGAGCCCAGTCCCACAGGTCTGACAGAGAGCCCAGTCCCAGAGGCTGACAGAGAGCCCAGTCCCAGAGGTCTGACGGAGAGCCCAGTCCCAGAGGTCTGACAGAGAGCCCAGTCCCACAGGTCTGACAGAGAGCCCAGTCCCAGAGGCTGACAGAGAGCCCAGTCCCAGAGGTCTGACGGAGAGCCCAGTCCCAGAGGTCTGACAGAGAGCCCAGTCCCACAGGTCTGACAGAGAGCCCAGTCCCAGAGGCTGACAGAGAGCCCAGTCCCAGAGGTCTGACGGAGAGCCCAGTCCCAGAGGTCTGACAGAGAGCCCAGTCCCACAGGTCTGACAGAGAGCCCAGTCCCAGAGGCTGACAGAGAGCCCAGTCCCAGAGGTCTGACGGAGAGCCCAGTCCCAGAGGTCTGACAGAGAGCCCAGTCCCACAGGTCTGACAGAGAGCCCAGTCCCAGAGGCTGACAGAGAGCCCAGTCCCAGAGGTCTGACGGAGAGCCCAGTCCCAGAGGTCTGACAGAGAGCCCAGTCCCACAGGTCTGACAGAGAGCCCAGTCCCAGAGGCTGACAGAGAGCCCAGTCCCAGAGGTCTGACGGAGAGCCCAGTCCCAGAGGTCTGACAGAGAGCCCAGTCCCACAGGTCTGACAGAGAGCCCAGTCCCAGAGGCTGACAGAGAGCCCAGTCCCACAGGTCTGACAGAGAGCCCAGTCCCAGAGGCTGACAGAGGGCCCAGTCCATCAGCACCTTCTGGCAGAACTGGTGTAGGAAACTACCAGTCAGACGCACGCTTCCTGCACAGGGCCCTGAGCAGAGCCTCCCGGATGTGGGTGGATTTTATGCTGTAGATAACGGGGTTGAGAGCGGGGGGAATGATGAGGTAGGTGTAGGCCACCAAGGTGTTGACGAGGGGAGGAACGTTCTTCCCGAAGCGATGGATCATGGAGAGTCCGATCATGGGGATGAAGAACACGAGCACAGCACAGATGTGGGAGACACAGGTGTTCAGTGCCTTCAGGCACTCCTCCTTGGTGGTGAGGCTGACGACGGTTCTGATGATGAGGATGTAGGACAGCACGATGAAGATGAAGTCCATCCCCACCGTGGATAAGAGAATGATCATGCCGTAGAAGACGTTGACCTTTATGTCTGCACAGGCCAGGTTCATGATGTCGGGATGGAAGCAGAAGGAGTGGGACAGCTCCGTCTTGCCGCAGTAGGTCAGCCTCTTGAGCAGGAAGGGAATGGGGAGCAGCGAGAGCATCCCCCTCAGCACAATGGCCAGGCCTATCTTCAGCACAGTGCTCCCGGTCAGGATGGCCGGGTGCCTCAGCGGGTGGGAGATGGCCATGAAGCGGTCAAAGGCCATGGCCAGGAGCACGGAGGACTCGAAGAAGGACAGGATGTGGATGAAATACATCTGGGTGAGGCAGGCGTCGAAGCCAATCCTGCGCAGGCCGAACCAGAAGAGGCCCAGGGTGGTGGGCAGGGTGCAGAGGGCCAAGCCCAGGTCAGTGACCGCCAGCATGGACAGCAAGTAGTACATGGGCTCGTGGAGGCTCGGGGTCCTCCTGATGATGAACAGGATCACGCAGTTCCCCAAGAGAGCAGAAAGGTAGAGGGCACAGAAGGGGATGGAGACCCAGGGGTGAAGGGCTTCCAGGCCCGGGATGCCCATCATGAGGAAAGCTGAAGGCTGATAGAAGGAGCCATTGAATTCCCACGGGGTGTGTGAGTCATGCTCCATCCCAGCTCAGCTCGCACATGGCCTAGACCTAAAACAAACCAACAACACAAACTCCACACAGCTGGACTCTGTGCTGAGCAGAGGAGCTGCACATCCCTCCACCTCCCCACCAGGGACCCCTGAGCTGTTTGGGAGCAGTGCCACATACAGCTACACTCCTGTTCACCCATTAAATCCCAAACTGAAGGAAAAGGATGGACAGTTTTTGTTTGAAAAGAGGGGGGGAAAAAATAAATACTTGAAATACTTTAGAATGAAAAGGAAAACATTCCACTATTTCACAGTCATCCCCAAATTCCAGGGTTTGAGATGCTCTGTGGAGTGAGCAAACGCCTTTTCCATGCTCATCCCAACCATGACCAAGCTTCTAAGCCAAGGCTGCTTTTTTATGCCAAGTGGAGATCAAAAGGTGTGAAAATTGTGAAAGTTTAAGCCTGACACTTCTTATTCGGGAAATCAGCACTGGAATAAATGCAAAATTTGTTGGCTCTGGCACTGGCACTGGGTGCCCAGAGAAGCTGTGGGTACCCCATCCCTTCAAGTGTTTAATGCCAGATTGGAGCAGCCTGGGCCAGTGGAAGGTGTCCCTGCCCCTGGAGCTGTGGAACAGGATGGTCTTTAAGGCCCCTCCCTGCCTGAACCAGCCTGGGATTCCATGATTTCCAGCAGAACAGAGAATCAGCCACTCAGACCCTCCTCCCTCAGCTCAGAAGATGGTTCCCAGGGCAAGGTGGATTTTCAGAGGTACTCAAGCCCTGCTCTTTCCACAGCCTTACAGCCAGGTGGAGAGGAATAAATGAGCAAAACCCCACTTGGACACGGGCTCTGTGTGGTGCCTGGGACACCTGTTGAGAACAGGCAAGGCACAAGGCAAGGCACAAGATATTCCAGGTTCAGAGCCCTGGGGAGGATCCTGGGAAAGCCTCTGGGATGAACTGGAGGGGAGGGGGCACACAGGATATGGGGGGTGTTTTACACAGGGATCCAGAGCAAGGGGGGAGGCCTTGGCAGAGACCTGGCAGTGTCTGCTCCCGTGCAGCAGGATGTCAGTGAGACAGGTGAGACAGGTGAGACAGGTGGGGTGCAGAATGCCCTGGAATAAGAGATCCAGCAAAGAGGCTTGTTCAGCCCTGAGAAGAGAAGTCTTGAAGGGATCCTCCTCCAAGGAGGCATCAAGGAGGCTGGACTGGGATCTTCACAGCAGAGCGTGGACGAAGCAGGTGGAAGTTGAAACGAGGGAGGTTTAGGCTGAATTAAATGAGAAATGTTTCCCATCAAGCATTGGAGCAGGCTGCCCAGAGGCTGCCCATCTCCATGCACAGGGGTTTTCAGGACCCAGCTGGCCCTGCACGAGGCAGATGTTGGACCAGAGATCTTCAGAAGCCTCTCCAACACGAGTTATCCAATGGACCTCCAGGCCTTGGCACAATGCAGTTTCCTACATTTCCTGTGACAATGCTGGAGAGGCTGACAGGGTCCCTGAGCCCCTCAGTGACAAAGTGACCCGCTGGGTGGGTGGGGGAGAGCAGCAAATGTGCAAGATGAGCTAATTAAAGCAAACAAATATGTGTGACCCCAGTCTTCCTGCACCTTCCACAGGATACAAAAGTGTGCCTGGACTATGAGCCAGAGGGTTTGCTGTAACACAGCTCATCTTTGAATAACAGACAATTCTTCCATGACGTATTTATTAGGGTCCTAATACGATTTTCTTCATTAGATTCTCAGTTTGAGAGTCTAATGTGACAATAAATCCTGAAGCTTAGCAAGGACAAACATCTTCCTGCTCCAGGGCAAAAGCAGCACATAACTGATGGGATCAGGGAAAACCCCAAATCATTTGATTTTCTCCAGGCAGGGCAGAGCCACGTGTTGGTACCAGAACCACCCTGCCCTGCAGCCCCGCCGTGCCAGGTGCTGAAGGGACAATCTCTGCCCTTCCTCAGGAGAGCCTGGGCAGTGAGGGGGGCTCGGGCAGGGGTGGGCAGCTGCTGCATCCCCCAGTGGCTCCACAGAGCCTGGTGGTACCACAGGAAACTGCCCACAGGTGCCTCTGGTCCTCACAGCTGGCTCAGAGCTCCCCAAAGGTGAGAGCTGCCCTTTCTGCCAATGCAACAGCATCTGGAGGGTGGGCAAACCTGGCACAGGTGCCCAGAGCAGCTGGGGCTGCCCCTGGATCCCTGGCAGTGCCCCAGGCCAGGCTGGGCACTGGGGCTGGGAGCAGCTTGGGACAGGGGAAGGTGTCCCTGTCCCTAGCACGGGGTGCCACTGGATGAGCTTTAAGGTCCCTTTCTACCCAGACCATTCCACAGTTCTGCGACCTGAGCAGTGAATTCTATCTGTTGGCTCCTGCAACTCAGTCACATCTGGGCCTGGGTTAAAAACTAAAAAATCTGAGTGTGTGCAGGCCTGTGTCCCCGAGCAGCTTCTGGCAGGCATCCAGAACTCTCAAAAACACTGAGATTCAACAGTTCTCCAGGAATGTGAAGGTGGAAAAAAAGACTGTTAGAGCACCAAGGAAAGAGGGGGCTGGTGAGAACTCCCTGGGTCTGTGGGAGATGCTTCACTTACAAGAAAACCTTCCCTCAAACCTGACTTTGTCCAAAACCAGCAATTCCCACCACAGTGTAGAAGTCACTCAGAAACAGGATTTATTCACTCTGTTCCCCCTGAGCTGCTCTGGTTTGTTATGTGCCCCAACACCTTACAGATTCCACTCCCAGACGGATTTACCCCTCCGTGTTCCATGTGTGTGTCTGTAAGGGATTTGTATAAATATACACCCATACAATCTGTGAAACAGATAAACAACCAGGCAGGCTTGTTTCTGTTTATGTGCATTTCTGTGTGTGTAGGTAACACAGAGCTCCACTTACAGCAGGCACGTGTCTGTCACAGAATCACAGAGCCACAAAACCAGGGCAGAAAAGATCTCCTGGCTGGCTGTCGTGGGATTGCACCTTTCTTGCACAGCCAAGCCCTGAGGAGGAAGCAAACCTCCCATTCCTGGAGGATACCAAGTTAAAGCCTGGTGGCAGCCCTGGGAGGTGGCTGCTGAGCCACCCAGCCAGGAGAGGGTGTCTCCTGCTGCCCAGGAGCAGCCCAGCCTGCCTGCAGAAGAGGCCGGGCACCGGGGCAGAGCCCTCATGCAGGACACGGTGTCACCCCTGCTCAGGCCTTTAAAGCCACCTCCTGGCTTTCTGCCTGCCTCTGGCTTCGCTGCTCACCAGAACCTCAAACCCTGGTGCTGTAAGGGCCCTGTCAGCGAGGGCAGGAGCAGGGCCTTGGCAGCGGGGGCTGGCTGAGGCTCAGGCATCTCCTCCTTCCCAAAGAGGAGACCCTGCCGTTCTCACCGCTGCCTGCCCCAGCAGCCAAGACAGGGCTCAGCAAAGGGAGCAGGATCAGCAGGATCAGCTGGGACCCTGGGGATGCAGCTCCCAGAGGGCCCCATTGCCTGGTGACATCAGAGGCCAGGACAGGGACCATGGCCAGGGCCATTCCTGCAGCTGAGACGGCCCCCAGGAGTGGAGAGCAGCTGGATTCACACCAGGCCACAGCCCATCGACACCACCGAGGGCTCCACAGGGATGCCAAGGGCCCCCTCCCTCCACACAGCCCACCCATGGCCACCACAGAGCCCCAGGGACCACCCGAGGGGCACTGGGGCCATGGGGACCACCCCAGTGTCACTGTCCCCCAGAGGGCTCAGGGAGGTGCACAGGGCACAGCTCCCAGCCCAGTGTCACTGTCCCCATAGAGGGGATCAGGGAGCAGCACAGGGCACAGCTCCCAGCCCTGTCACTGTCCCCCAGAGGGCTCAGGGAGGTGCACAGGGCACAGCTCCCAGCCCTGTCACTGTCCCCCAGAGGGCTCAGGGAGCAGCACAGGGCACAGCTCCCAGCCCAGTGTCACTGTCCCCCAGAGGGCTCAGGGAGCAGCACAGGGCACAGCTCCCAGCCCAGTCACTGTCCCCCAGAGGGCTCAGGGAGGTGCACAGGGCACAGCTCCCAGCCCAGTGTCACTGTCCCCCAGAGGGCTCAGGGAGGTGCACAGGGCACAGCTCCCAGCCCTGTCACTGTCCCCCAGAGGGCTCAGGGAGGTGCACAGGGCACAGCTCCCAGCCCAGTGTCACTGTCCCCCAGAGGGCTCAGGGAGGTGCACAGGGCACAGCTCCCAGCCCTGTCACTGTCCCCCAGAGGGCTCAGGGAGGTGCACAGGGCACAGCTCCCAGCCCAGTGTCACTGTCCCCCAGAGGGCTCAGGGAGGTGCACAGGGCACAGCTCCCAGCCCTGTCACTGTCCCCCAGAGGGCTCAGGGAGGTGCCTGCACTCACCGAGGGTGCCAGGGGCTCTCAGGCCAGCGCAGGCTCAGCCGTGTCGAGGAGCAGAGGGCGATCCCTGTCCCTGCCCGTGTCCCTGCCCGTGTCTGTGCCCGTGTCCCTGTCCCTGTCCCGAGGGCTGCCCTTATAGCGCCGACCCTGCCCACCCTCCCGCGAGCCCCGGCTCCCGTGCGCAAACAGCGGGAGGAGGGTGTGCAGTAATTGAGCATTTCCATTTCTGCTGCTCTCCCAGCAGGCAGGGTTTTCTCCTGATAGTTCATTGGTGACATGTTTATGGCTCCCGGTGATTTATGGCTGGCAGTGCTGCAGCCACAGTGCTGGCAATACACGTAATTTTTATTGGGAGGGTAAATCGGTAGTGGAAGTCATAAATTGTGCAAGAGGAGTGCTTGCAGCATGGATCCGAGGGAATGACAGAGGGGAAGTTCTGGCTGTCTCCCCTTGACCGCTGAGAACCCAAATGCTTAATTAAAATCATAATATATTGCACAATAAAAACAAACCAGATGTCACAAAGGCAAACACAGCCCCAGGTGTGCCCTCGGATGGCCCAGGAGCCGTCTGTGTCAAGATGTCTTGTGGCAATAAGTTTATCTTTGCCCCCTCAGCTGTGGGGGGGAAACTGAATTTAACCACTATTTCTGTGCCTGAACCAGGCCAGGGAGAGCAAATGGGTTTGTGCCACGTGAGGTGTCTGCAGAAAATGCAGCCTCTGGCCCTAAAAGGGACTTCTGCAGCTGTAAACCCCTCTGTGCTGGGCACTGCCCTCCGTGGACACCAGGAAACTCACAGAATCCCAGGATCATTGAGACTGGAGAAGTGTCCAAGACCACTGAGTCCAACCTGTGCCCATTGCCCACCTTGTCCCCAGCCCAGGGCACCGTGTGCCACCTCCAGGCCTCCCTTGCACACCTCCAGGGATGGGGTCTTGTAGAGGTTTTCACATGGGAGGACAGGACAGGAGGATCAGCCTCAGGCTGGGCCAGGGCAGGCTCAGCTGGGACAGCAGCAGGAATTTGCCCATGGAAAGGGGGCTCAGGCCTTGGCAGGGGCTGCCCAGGGAGCTCTGGAGCGCCCATCCCTGCAGGTGTCCCCTGGAGGTGGCACTCAGTGCTCTGGGCTGGGGACAAGGTGGCCGTGGGGCACAGCTGGGGCTGCCTGGGCTGGGAGGGCTTTTCCAGCCCCAGGGATCTGGGATTCTGGGATTCCATGAGCAAGCCTCCACCCCTTTTCCTTCCCTCCTCGCCCTCCCTTCCCACACTCCTCTCAGCACTGACCCCTGAGCTCTGCCCTGCAGGGTCAGTTTGTGGGGACTGGCTCAGCCTCAAATCACAAACGCTTCCAGCACAGACTGCCAGTGCCAAGGGGAGGCTGTGCCCACCCCAGCTGGGCTTCTGGGAAAGCTCCTGATATTTTCCTAAAGATGGGAAAATAGATGAAAGCTGCTCACACCCTCCCCAGACACAGCAGTACAGACGGCTCTGGGAAAGGGAGTTCAGCAGAAAACCAAGGAGTGGCTTGGTGGGAGCACAGCAGGGAGACCTCCCTGTGGGAAGCTTGGTGTGGGCAGCTCCTGAGGCACAAAGCAGAGGAACTGCAGGATTTGGAGCACATCGGGTAAGATGAAGCAATCCCACTCTGTGCAATAGGGTGATTCAAGCAAGTCGTGGCTGCCCCATCCCCAGGAGGGCTCAAGGCCAGGCTGGAGCATCCTGCTCTGGTGAAAGGTGTTCCTGCCCATGGCAGGGGCTGAAACAGGATGGCCTTTAAGGTTCCTCTCCAACCAAACCACTCCTTCTTGCCATGCTGCCACGGAGAGTGGCTATTAATGGCCATTTAGGAAGGTCATTTTCAGCTTATCATTCCCTTGGCACATGTCCCAGCATCTGGCAATCAATTCAGAGGTTTCCTGAGCGGGAGCAGCACCTCAGCCACCACGTTTCATAGAAAACAAAAAATTTCTCACCTGTGGACTTGTCTGATCAATTTGCACATCCTTTGGGATCCCACCACATCCAGCAGTGATCGGTTCCAAAATTACATTATAAGCTCATTTTAAAACTACTTTTTTACTTGATCAAAATAATAGAAAGGTTTGTGCTGACAGCGACCTCAAATAGCAATTCATTAATATTCTTTAATATATCTTTAATATGCTGATATTTTCAGGGCGTGCTCTCCCCTTCCTTGTTCACATAGTGTGAGTGAAGCTGAATAATGATTCCATATGGATCATGTCCTTCCCATATTTTATCTTACAGACCTTTCCCGTATTGCTTTATTGCCTCTGCTCAGGGCTGAATATTCCTTATCTGACAATCTCGATTTCTGCAGGAGCTTCCTTAGAGCAGTCAGGCTGATAGACTGAAATGTTGTAGGTTCCTTCCAGCCAAGTCTTCCCCTTCCCATTCCCTTCCCCTTTCCCCCTTCCCCTTCTCCTTCCCCTTGCCCTTTTTTTCTCACTCTGCACAGCTCCTGCCAGGAGGGGACAGCCGGGGGGGTCGGGCTGTGCTCCAGGGAACAGGGACAGGAGCAGAGGGAACGGCCTCAGGCTGGGCCAGGGCAGGCTCAGCTGGGACAGCAGCAGGAATTTGCCCATGGAAAGGGGGCTCAGGCCTTGGCAGGGGCTGCCCAGGGAGCTCTGGAGTGCCCATCCCTGCAGGTGTCCCCTGGAGGTGGCACTCAGTGCTCTGGGCTGGGGACAAGGTGGCCATGGGGCACAGCTGGGGCTGCCTGGGCTGGGAGGGGTTTTCCAGCCCCGGGGATCCTGAATTCTGGGGTTCATCATCTTATGAACAACATCTTATGACATTAACACTGCCCATGGAAGAAACACCCGAGGGAGATGCCCCCACTCCTGTTCCACACCTGCACAGCTGCAGCTCCTGCAGAGGTGAGGGCACGGGGGCAGCTCCAGGAGGGAAATGGTGACTTTAGCTGGGATCAGCACAAACCCCAGGTAAAGCCAAGGGGAATCAGCCAATTCCCTGTGCTGCCCTGAGCGACACCCGGGAGCCCCGTGGCCCCACAGCCCTCCTGCCGAGTGAGCGAGCCCTTCAGGGGCAAACATTGACACAGTTAATGCCTGGCTGGGTCCATCAGGGAAATAACCAGCGGGGCTCAGAAAACGCGGAGGGCACAGGGAGTGGGGCTGTGCAGGCAGCAGGCTCCACTTCAGTGCGCGGGATGGAAAAGCAAACAGTCCCAGAGACATCTGCAAACAGCGGGGTTTGCTTGGCCCTACTGAACCCTGGGGGCACGGAGGCCCAGAGGCACAGCCCAAACCCCTGCCAGCCTGAGAGCTGCAAATGAAAGAGTCTGAAGCTCCTAGACGGTGCCCAGAGGAGGGAGCCGGGGCTGGGGCAGGGCCTGGAGGGGCCCCCCGAGGTGCCCGGGGCAGCTCAGCCTGGAGCAGCTGAGGGCAGAGCTCCCCGGGGCTGCAGCTCCTCCCGAGGGCAGCACAGGCAGGGACAGCTCCGAGCTCTGCTCTGGGACAGGGACAGCAGCCAGGGAGCGCCTGGGGCTGGGCCAGGCCAGGCTGGAGAGCAGGGAAAGGCTCTTCCCCAGAGGCTGCTGGCACTGCCCAGGCTCCCCAGGGAATGGGCACGGCCCCGAGGTGCCAGAGCTCCAGGAGCCTTTGGCACCCCAGCGCTGCCAGGGATGCCAGGGTGGGATTGCTGGGGGGCTGGGCAGGGCAGGGGTGGCACTGGGGCATCCCTGGGGGTCCCTTCAGCTCAGGACACTCTGGGATTCTCGGATTCTGAATCACAACTGGGATGCACTACATTTACCCTGATGGGGAAGGAATGTCAGGCAAAGCTGTGAGACTCCTGCTGCTGGGTGGTCCCAGGGACTGCAGAGCCCAGCCCCCAGCCCCAGCTCCACGCTGGGGGCTCTTGGACAAACAAGAGTTGTTCCTGAGGGGAATGTTCCTCCCAGCTCCCCATCCACAGCACAGCTCCACCAGCAATGCTGGCAGGGGAGAGGGCACAGCATCACCTGTGGAGAGACCCCTGCTCTGCCAAAGCAACAAAAAAGTGTCACTGAAAAGCCCTCTTGGATTTCTGGTGCATTCCCAGGTGCCCAAAATGGGCCAGATGGATCCACGTGCTTGCCAGGGACAGGGACAGCTACAGTCTGCTCTGCAGGAGGGTTTTTTTTCCTAGAAAGAATTAATTTCTGGCCACACCTGGAGCAAGGAGGCAGGGTTGAGGTGCATGAGTGCTGCATGAATTTCAGATTTTTCTTCACCCTGTTTCACCAAGTTTAAAGATACCAAAATTCCAGAATACAGAATCATAGAATCCCACGCCAGTTTGGGTTGGGAGGGACCTTAAAGCTCACCCTGCTCCACCCCTGCCATGGGCAGGGACACCTTCCACCAGACCAGGTTGCTCCAGGCCTTTCCAAGCTGGCCTGGAACACTTCCAGAGGTATAATTCTGGAAAGGTTTAGAAGAGTCCCTGTTTTTATCTCCTCAACAGATCTTATGTTCTTACAGTTTGAAGTAGTTTAATTCTCATAAGGCCAAATGTGTCCATTCTCCTTTATCACTCTGCTTTAATGGGATTTTTGGAAAATATTGCACCAGGCAACTCACTAACAGCGCGAGGAAATGAGGGCAGAGCTGTGAGGAGAGGCAGTAACAACATTATGCTGCAATTCTGCAATGATTTCTTCAAAATAAATCACTGGGATGTCATCAAAGTGGTCAAAATTCAATCTGGCAAAGCATTATCAGATAATTCTGCTTCCAGAAGGGACAGGAGAAAGATCCAGGGGAATTTATAACCAGTACACGAGCAGCTGTGATGCTGAGTGATCTCAGAACCTGTGCTGCTCATGGAGAGGTGGTTTTGTGCTGTTATCACAGCAGGAATTTGCCCATGGAAAGGATTGTCCAGCCCTGGAACAGCTGCCCAGGGCAAAAGCTGAGGGTTTATTTCTGCATGGCATAAAAAGCTATAAACACTTCCCATGGTCCCACCCCCCAGGGAAAACAGAGATGAAGTGTTTGGGATCTGGGACATGGGACTGGGGTTGGGATTTGGTTTGAAGTTTCCTTGTTTGAGCTGACAGAGCACCTCAGCTCACCTTAGAGCAGGTGAGCTCCCCAGCTTCAGGGGCCACATCAAGCCATCACCTCCTGCCATGGGATCTTGGTCTTCACAGGTAGCCCCAGATTTGGAACACTCAGTGCAGACCTGGGGAAACTCAGAAGCTGCATTTTGGGAGGTTTTTCTCATCATGTGAAAAGCCCTATGTCCCATTATAGTGTCCCATGTCCTGTACTTGAAGCTCAGTCAGTTCGTGCTGGCCTCGCTGACGGCCTGCTGCATTCTCAGGCTGAGATTAACGTCTGGAATCTGTGTACCCAGAGCCAAGGGCTGCTCTGTCTGGTGGTGTAAACAGAGGAGTTGGTGTGCTCACACCAGTCAGAACATCAGTCCATGTCCAGTCCCCAGGCACTGCAGACGCCCCCAAAGGACCACACCGTTCAGGCTGGGTTCAGGGAGGTGCCCTGGACTCCCACAGGACGGGGAAATCCCAAAATACAGGAGCAGAGGAGTTAAGTGGCTGATCCTAAAACAATTAAGAGGACAAATATCTCAGTGGAATGAGTCAGAGTATCCCAGATCAGACTCCGTGTCAGAGTCGGACTCTTTAACTCCTTTAACTCCTTTAACTCCTTTAACTCCTTTAACTCCTTAGGACCTGGCTTTTTTGTCTTGCAGAGCAGATGAAGTTTTACTGTAAGAAAGCTGTGCTGCTGCAGTAGTACAACAGGACTCCTGAGGGCAGAGAAGAGGGGCAGGTTGCCCTGCTGGCCCTGCTGCCCTCACTGTGGGATGGCCCCAGCCACAGGCCATGCCCTCTGCTCCCTCGGGGCTCTCCCTCACTCCCACCCTGCAGCTGCCCCCAGCCCCGGCTGTTCTCCAGCTGTTCCCAGCTCACAGCCATTCTCTGCCTCCCTTTAATCATTGACAGCACCACGAGCCTTCCCAGCCCTGGCTGTTTGCTCTGCTCTGTTTGACTTTCCACAGCAATAATGGACAGACCAATTTTTCTACAAGTGCTTTCCAGCTGTCACTGCCTTTCCCCACCTGCATTTCCTCAGCCCTGGACCTGCACACTGTATTTGCCATCCCAAAATTCCATTTTGCCAGCAAGCAGTCTGAGCTGTCAACATCCCCTTCACACCAGCACCAGCACATGGGTTAGTTCAGGAGCTCCAGGATGCTCTCTGGGATGTGAAGCTTCTGCTCTGGAGCCAGGCTGGGACACCTGGGGGGGCTCACCTGGAGAGGAGAAGGCTCCAGGGAGAGCTCAGAGCCCCTGCCAGGGCCTGAAGGGGCTCCAGGAGAGCTGCAGAGGGACTGGGGACAAGGCCTGGAGGGACAGGAGCCAGGGAATGGCTGCCAGTGCCAGAGGGCAGGGCTGGATGGGAGATTGGGAATTGGGAATTGTTCCCTGGCAGGGTGGGCAGGCCCTGGCACAGGGTGCCCAGAGCAGCTGGGGCTGCCCCTGGATCCCTGGCAGTGCCCCAGGCCAGGCTGGGCACTGGGGCTGGGAGCAGCCTGGGACAGGGGAAGGTGTCCCTGCCATGGCAGGGTGGCACTGGGTGGGCTCTGAGGTCCCTCCCAGCCCAAGCCAGTCTGGGATTCTGTGGTTTCCCTTTCTCTTTCTCCTCCTTGTCCACTCAGCTACTGGGATCAGGAGCAGGCTGGGCTGAGACGTTCCAGAGGAGGAGACCAGCCCCAGAGAAGACTCAAGGAAAGCAGCTGGCAGGACCCAGCAGACAGGACAAAGCCACCAGGAATTTCCTTGCAGAGAGGATTATTTTACACAATTGCAGGTGTGGTTAACCAGGAGGGCTTGCCCTGGGATGGGGTGGAGCTCCTCAGTGACCACTGGATGCTCTGAGAGGGGCAGCTCAGCAGCCCAGCTATGAAACATGGCCCTTGTGCAGCTCGAGTGTGCCTGAGGGAGCGTGGCCATGCACAGCCAGCCCCACCATCACAGGGTGATTTTGGGTGGCACTGCCCACCCAGGGCTCCCTGGAGCTCCCTTCAGAGCAGCCTGTCCTCACTGGGAGCAGAACCTGGGCGGTGGGACAGATTCTCCTGATGTTCCCAAAAGGCTTGTGGGCTGAGCAGATGACATCATGGGTCAGGAAAAACCACACAGCCCCCTGCAGACCCCTCAAGGAGACCAGAGTCACATTTCTGGCTTTGTGTCCCAGGTGACTCAGGTCTCTGGGTTTGTGTCCACAGGCCACCAGTTCTTGTCTCCATAACTGCAAAGATGTGACTCACTCTGGTTGTGCAGGAAAGATGAGGAGTCCAGAGGGCCCCACAACTCTGGGAACTGACAGTTTCATAGCCTGGACTGAACAGGGATATTGCAAATAAAAACACAAGTCTGGGCACGCTCTCTGTGTTTCTGCAGAGAGCAGATCCCCTCTCAGCAGTGAATCCCAGGGAAATCCTGCTCCCAGCAGCCTTGTCTCTGCTGTGCCTGCTGGAAGGGCAGCTTTGCCACAAGGCCACACCAGCTCTGCCCTTCAGAGAGTGAGCATCCCAAAATGGGAGAGGGATCATGTGGATGGTCACAACCCATCCCTCGGTGGAGAGGTGACAGGGATGGAAGGAACACGAGGAATTTCTTCTAGGAGAGGATATGGCCCATGAGCAACCAGTGTGGACAGAACAGCAGGAGGAGCCTGGCACTGGGGAATTGCCACTCTGGGCTCAGGTGAGAGGAGGGAAGGAGGAGCCTGGCACTGGGGAATTGCCACTCTGGGCTCAGGTGAGAGGAGGGAAGGAGGAGCCTGGCACTGGGGAATTGCCACTCTGGGCTCAGGTGAGAGCCCAGAGCTCAGGAGGAGCCTGGCACTGGGGAATTGCCACTCTGGGCTCAGGTGAGAGCCCAGAGCTCAGGAGGAGCCTGGCACTGGGGAATTGCCACTCTGGGCTCAGGTGAGAGCCCAGAGCTCAGGAGGAGCCTGGCACTGGGGAATTGCCACTCTGGGCTCAGGTGAGAGCCCAGAGCTCAGGAGGAGCCTGGCACTGGGGAATTGCCACTCTGGGCTCAGGTGAGAGCCCAGAGCTCAGGAGGAGCCTGGCACTGGGGAATTGCCACTCTGGGCTCAGGTGAGAGCCCAGAGCTCAGGAGGAGCCTGGCACTGGGGAATTGCCACTCTGGGCTCAGGTGAGAGCCCAGAGCTCAGGAGGAGCCTGGCACTGGGGAATTGCCACTCTGGGCTCAGGTGAGAGCCCAGAGCTCAGGAGGAGCCTGGCACTGGGGAATTGCCACTCTGGGCTCAGGTGAGAGCCCAGAGCTCAGGAGGAGCCTGGCACTGGGGAATTGCCACTCTGGGCTCAGGTGAGAGCCCAGAGCTCAGGAGGAGCCTGGCACTGGGGAATTGCCACTCTGGGCTCAGGTGAGAGCCCAGAGCTCAGGAGGAGCCTGGCACTGGGGAATTGCCACTCTGGGCTCAGGTGAGAGGAGGGAAGGAGGAGCCTGGCACTGGGGAATTGCCACTCTGGGCTCAGGTGAGAGCCCAGAGCTCAGGAGGAGCCTGGCACTGGGGAATTGCCACTCTGGGCTCAGGTGAGAGCCCAGAGCTCAGGAGGAGCCTGGCACTGGGGAATTGCCACTCTGGGCTCAGGTGAGAGCCCAGAGCTCAGGAGGANTGGAGAGGTGACAGGGATGGAAGGAACACGAGGAATTTCTTCTAGGAGAGGATATGGCCCATGAGCAACCAGTGTGGACAGAACAGCAGGAGGAGCCTGGCACTGGGGAATTGCCACTCTGGGATCCAGGTGAGAGGAGGGAAGGAGGAGCCTGGCACTGGAGAATTGCCACTCTGGGCTCAGGTGAGAGGAGGGAAGGAGGAGCCTGGCACTGGGGAATTGCCACTCTGGGCTCAGGTGAGAGCCCAGAGCTCAGGAGGAGCCTGGCACTGGCACAGGGACCAGCCCTGCAGCCCGTCCCTGTGTGGTGGAGCAGCAGGAGGAGGCACTGGTGGATGGATCATCAGGGCTGTGTTCCAGCTGTACCAGGGGCTCAGGACAGGGGCCAGCAGGGGATGGGCATTGGCCAGCAGCCTGGGGGTGTGGGAACTCAGGGCACAGGGAATATTTCTCTGTCGACTCTGAGGAGTTCTGACCCCCAGAGAAACACTGCCTTTAACCTTTGCCCATGGAGAGGGCTTCCAAGGCTTTGAGACAGACTAAAATCTATCAAAGTGTGAAATAGATAATAGAGAGAAGTATAGTATAACACTTAAGTGAGAAATTTAAGTTTTAAAATTTTTAGTATGTTGTAGATCAGAACAAGATAGAAGATTTTTGAGTGTAGTGCCTATCTTCTTCTTCATCATCTACTCCATTTTCTACAGTGTTAGTGACACAAGGTAATTAATCAAAGAAAACACAGTACAAAAGTTATGTAGACAGTCCAAAAATGAGTTACTGGTAGATAAGTAGAAATAATATACGTTTCAAGAGTTAATTAGATGAAACAACTTTAAAAGACCTTAAAACTGTACCTTTCGAGGCCATTTTACAGTACTTTTCCAACACACCTAACCTAGTGTGAACAGTGTACAAAACTTTAGATAAGATAATAATAAACGAGAAGCTGAAGACCAAAAAAATCCTGTGCATCTCCTTTTTCCTAACACAGAACTACTGCAGAGCAGAGCACGGCCAGCACGGCGGGCAGGGCGCGCAGGGCCAGCGCCAGCAGGGACAGGAGGTGGCACCAGGGCTGCAGTGTCCTGGTGGCCCGGAGCAGGCAGCAGTCGCCCAGCAGCACCAGTGGGTGCAGCCAGCCCAGGGGCTCTGCCAGCCCAGGGGCACTGCCAGCCCAGGGGCTCTGCCAGCCAGGAGCTGCTCTCTGCCAGCCCAGGGGCACTGCCAGCCCAGGGGCACTGCCAGCCCAGGGGCTCTGCCAGCCAGGAGCTGCTCTCTGCCAGCCCAGGGGCACTGCCAGCCCAGGGGCTCTGCCAGCCCAGGGGCACTGCCAGCCAGGAGCTGCTCTCTGCCAGCCCGGAATGCTGCTGAGGATCGGGGGCAGGGGCTGGGCCAGTCCTGTTGGAAGAGGACATCCCACTGCTGCCACTGCACAAGGGTCTGCAGATTGATGTGTCTTGGAATGAAAGCCCTGCTCTGAGACATCCCAGCGGGCACAGCCAGGGGAGGGCAGGCTCCTGGAGCCAAAAAGCCCTGAGCAGCTGCATGCATTCCAGACTACACCATCCATCAGAGACGTGGAAGATACCAGATAACTTCTTCCTCATTTCTAAATAGAGATTAGGAAGGGACTCTTCCCTGGCAGGGTGGGCAGGCCCTGGCACAGGGTGCCCAGAGCAGCTGGGGCTGCCCCTGGATCCCTGGCAGTGCCCCAGGCCAGGCTGGGCACTGGGGCTGGGAGCAGCTGGGACAGGGGAAGGTGTCCCTGCCATGGCAGGGTGGCACTGGGTGGGCTTTAAGGTCCCTCCCAACCCAAACTGGGATTCCATGACTGTGATCAATGAAGGAAAAGCCACAGTGGAGCAGCCTCAGGATCACCGTCCTGTGTGCCAGGACTGTGCACAGCAGCAGACAACAAGGGACAGCAGTGGGACACTTTAAGTGTCTGCCCTTACTGCAGTCCCCTCTAAATACCCAAATTTTCAGGAGATTGGAGCTCAGCCCTTTGGGAGGTGCCCCAACACTTGTCAGCAGCACAAACAGGCTGGGAATTCCTGCCCGGGGTAGGAGGAGAGCTGGATGGAGCCCTGGAGATCAGCCTGGGAAGGGGGCTGGCTGCCCCCGTGGCAGCAGGGATGAGGCACCTGGCAGGGGAGGGGAGGGAGGACGGAGGAAAAGGAAAAGGCAGGGAAAAGTCCACGTTTGAAGAGTCCATGCTGAACCGAGTGGGGTGGGACCACAAGAGAGAACATCTCCCTCAGAGAGGAGATGCAGCCCCATTAAGTGTGAGTGTGTGTTGGTTCCTTCCCTTTGCTTTCAGTTTGGCACAGTGTGTGATGTTTTAGGGAGCTTTATCAGCAAGACCTGCGGGTCAATTATCCAAACCAGCCCCAAGGGAAGAAAAATGCCATTTGTACTTCTCAGCTCCAACAAGATTAAATAGAAAGGAAGAAACTCAGAGGCTCAAATAAGAGAAAACCTGAATCCCAGAATCCCAGAATCATGGCAGCACAGGGAATTGGCTGATTCCCCTTGGCTTTACCTGGGGTTTGTGCTGATCCCAGCTAAAGTCACCATTTCCCTCCTGGAGTGCCCCCGTGCCCTCACCTCTGCAGGAGCTGCAGCTGTGCAGGTGTGGAACAGGAGTGGGGGCATCTCCCTCGGGTGTTTCTTCCATGGGCAGTGTTAATGTCATAAGATGTTGTTCATAAGATGATGAATCCCAGAATTCAGGATCCCCGGGGCTGGAAAAGCCCTCCCAGCCCAGGCAGCCCCAGCTGTGCCCCATGGCCACCTTGTCCCCAGCCCAGAGCACTGAGTGCCACCTCCAGGGGACACCTGCAGGGATGGGCACTCCAGAGCTCCCTGGGCAGCCCCTGCCAAGGCCTGAGCCCCCTTTCCATGGGCAAATTCCTGCTGCTGTCCCAGCTGAGCCTGCCCTGGCCNGAATTCTCCAGCCCCTTCCCAGCTCCCTCAGGGATTCTCCAGCCCCTTCCCAGCTCCCTCAGGGATTCTCCAGCCCCTTCCCAGCTCCCTCAGGGATTCTCCAGCCCCTTCCCAGCTCCCTCAGGAATTCTCCAGGCCCTTCCCAGCTCCCTTCCCTGCCGTGGACACGCTCCAGCCCCTCCAGGTCTCCCTTTCTCTAAGGAAACTGGGCACTGCAGATGAATTGATGTTCCACCTGCCCTGGGGCTGTTAGAGAAGTGCCCAGCAGATCCCAGTCTCTGTGTGAGGCTGCTGCAGGCTCAGAGCCGGGCAGGAGCTGGGTGCTCGGCCAGGGGAGGTGGGGCAGCCAGGGCCACTGGCACAGCAATGTTCCCAGCAGGCTCTCTGCAGTGCAGGCACACCCAGTGCCTGCTGCAGACTCCAGCTGGGCAGCTGACAGCGGCTCGGCTGGGCTCAGCCCTCCCACAGCTGGCCAGGGGAAGGTGTGCGACTCTGGTCAGCTGCGAGGTAACGCTTGCTGCATAACTGAGGAACACTGATTTAAATCTGTCTCCAGCTCCTCATAGAATTCCAGACTGGTCTGGGTGGGAAGGGACCTTAAAGCCCACCCAGTGCCACCCCTGCCATGGCAGGGACACCTCCCACTGCCCCAGGCTGCTCCCAGCCCCATCCAACCTGGCCTTGGAAATTTCCAGGTATCCAGGGGCAGCCAACACCTACTCATGAACCCCTTGAGAGAATGAGGGGAATTTGTAATTATTGCCCCAGGTGGACTTTCGGGGTGCCTTTTCATCAGCACAGAATCGCACAGAAAGGTTTGAAGGGACCACAAAGACCGCCCAGTTCCACGCCCTGCCCCAAGCCCACCCGTAGATACGACATCCAAAGGAGTATTTAGCAAAGCAATTTGCTCCCAGCACTTTCCTTACACGACATCCAAAGGAGTATTTAGCAAAGCAATTTGCTCCCAGCACTTTCCTTACACGCAGCTTGTTGCTTCTGCCAGTGGCTTCTGTAAATTCTGTACATTTCTGTGGGGGCTTGTTTGAACCAAGCCCTCAGAGAAATTGCCCTTTCAGAGGAACAACATCCCTGTTTCCTTCAGGCAGCCCAGCTGTACTTACCCAGGTGCAGCAGAGGACACGGGCGGGGAGCGGGGCCAGCCCGGCTGCTCAGCTGCTCACAGGGCTGGGGAGCTGCATTTAAGCAGCCACAAACCCCGCGGGGCTCCCCCAGGGACTCACAGCTCCTGGCTTTGTCCTCCAGGGCTTGAGCACCACGGGAATGCCTGCAAGCTTTCCCTTGTATTCTCTGAATAAACAGCACCGTGCACAAATGGGAGGAGAGAGAGATTTGGAGCAGTGGAAGGAGAAAAAAAGTAGCAAAAATTATGTACACAGGAAATTCACAGGTTTTCACCCTGCTCTGATCAAATTTTGCATTTGGGAAAGTGCAGTGATCCAGCCCTGGTGCCGTCCTCCCCTGGCTGCCCCGTGCAGCTCCCTGATTTATTGCAAGGCAGATTTCGTATCTGTATATTTGCAGATGGGTCTACATCACATTTAGAGAGAGAGATACGGGGAGAGAGAGGGACTACACACCAGGAAACGAGAGCAAAATCCCCAAAAGGCTTCCGAAAAAAAAAATCACAGACCAAGAAAGCAGCCAAAGGATTCATAAAACCATCACAGACACACAGAATGGTTTGGGTCAGAAGACACCTCAAAGCTCATTTCCTTCCTCCCCACTACCATGGTTCACACCTCCTCCTGATTCATAACCAGAAATGTTGGTTTTTTTTTTTTTTTTCTTTTGATAATGTGATGAATTTCACACACAGAGGGTGAGTGACAGGGTACAGAGCTGGAGGGTGGTGTGGTGTTCCCATCGGCTGTGGGGGAGCCTCCAGCACCTGTTCCCCAGCTTTGACAGGGCACAGCCCAGGGCTGGGAGTGTTCCAGGGCCTGAAGGGACTCCAGGAGAGCTGCAGAGGGACTGGGGACAAGGCCNCTTTTGATAATGTGATGAATTTCACACACAGAGGGTGAGTGACAGGGTACAGAGCTGGAGGGTGGTGTGGTGTTCCCATCGGCTGTGGGGGAGCCTCCAGCACCTGTTCCCCAGCTTTGACAGGGCACAGCCCAGGGCTGGGAGTGTTCCAGGGCCTGAAGGGACTCCAGGAGAGCTGCAGAGGGACTGGGGACAAGGCCTGGAGGGACAGGACACAGGGAATGGCTGCCAGTGCCAGAGGGCAGGGCTGGATGGGAGATTGGGAATTGGGAATTGTTCCCTGGCAGGGTGGGCAGGCCCTGGCACAGGGTGCCCAGAGCAGCTGGGGCTGCCCCTGGATCCCTGGNTGCCCATCCCTGCAGGTGTCCCCTGGAGGTGGCACTCAGTGCTCTGGGCTGGGGACAAGGTGGCCATGGGGCACAGCTGGGGCTGCCTGGGCTGGGAGGGCTTTTCCAGCCTTACTGACTCCAGAATCTGGCATTCTGCACAGGTTTGGGAAGGTCCTGGCTCCACTTGTCCACATCACCATGGGCATCACCCACATCCTGGTGCCCTCTGTGCCCTCCCTCATCATCTGTGGCGGGAGCACCAAGCAGATACACAGCAGGATCCTGACTCCAATTTAAATTTTCAAGGCAGAACTTCTCGTTGGGTCCCCACTGGGAAGGTCTGGGGATGGAAGGGGCTCCTCAGCTGTGCCCAGGCTGGCTCTCAGCTCAGAGGACTGTGATTTATGGCTGCTCATCCTGCAGCAAACCCCTGCACTGGGGCTGCAGTAAAGGGCTGCAGCTGATGGGTTTATGGGGCACTCAGAGCCTGTCAGGAGCTGCCACTGGGCTGGGACGTGTTCCTTCCCTTGCTGCACACCCCGAGTGACACTCAGGCAGACAGCACAAAGCATTCATCTACAATTAACCATTGTGGCATCTTTCTCTTGCATTTAATCACTGCCTATAATTTGGAAATTTATTTTTGGAAGAAGAAAATCAATAACACTTTGTGGAAGCAGAAAGTTCTAGCACAAACCCAATTAAGATTTTCATTTCCTGAATTAGGAACAAATTAACTCATTATCCACACAGCAAAATCATATTTGCAAACATCAGCTGGAGATGTTTGTGGGGAGGAGTTTTGGGGTGGGTTTTGGCAATGGGGGGTGCAGGGTGCCCAGGAGGGAGCTCTGGGCTGCCCTGTGCCAGGCACAGGTGGTTCCACACGGACCAGGAACTGGTCAGGAACTGACCCATCCCAAAATCATGGGACCAAGGGATCCCAGATGGGTTTGGGATGTGAGTGACCTCAGAGCCCACCCAGTGCCACCCCTGCCATGGCAGAGACACCTTCCCCTGTCCCAGGCTGCTCCCAGCCCCAGTGCCCAGCCTGGCCTGGGGCACTGCCAGGGGTAGGGAATTGTGGTGCTTTTGTATAAATGTATTTATTATAAAGGGCAGAAAATATCCAACAGAGCAGGTACGTCCCTGAAGGGTCTGCACCCCTGAAGGGCCCCCACCTGAGCAGGTACACCCCCAAAGGAACGAACCCACCCTGAATTTGACTGTCCAGTTTATCACTTCATCTCTCAGCATCTCAAAGTTCTTCCATGGTCCCTCATATCCAGTTCTCTGGGTATAGGGAGGTTCATAAAAAGCTTCAAAACAAGCCAATTTCATCCTTTCCTGAATGTGCAAAGCTCAGTTCCTGCACAGCTAAATTGGGAACCTCCCACAGGTGTGAAAATTTACTATTTATATACGTTATTTATATTTTATATATATATATATTTAAATATGATATTTGTATTTTTTTCCTTCTTGTTGGCCGTGGGCTCTGTGCTGGAGAAAGAGCTGCTGAGGACACCTTGGGGGAAGCAAGCACAGACCCTACAAAACCCTGTGACCCTCAGGGCAGCAGGGGCCACCTGGGTGTGGGGATTTCTGACCTGCTGGGCTGATCAAGATCAGATCAGGGAGCTGGATCAGGGATTCAGCAGTAAAATAGGCCAGATTTGCTCTCATGCCTCATGAGGAACCACCTTTTGTATCAGTACAGATTTAGAAATATTCCAGTTCTGCAGTTTCTTGTTCTAAGACTAGGGGGAAGTTAAGGAAGTAGGTACATTAAATCAGTGGAAACGTTATGGATTTCATTATCTTCAGCATGTCTCAGAGCTGCTGATTTGTGTTTGATCTGTGAATCAGCTCTGCAGCAGCCCCACACATCAATAACTAATTCAGGCAACAGAAATTATGTTGAAGTCATAGGAGGACAAACACAACTGAAAAGACAGATAAAAAAAAGCAGTGTTCTCATGTTTGTGTTCTTCCCCATGAGCTGGGAGCTGCTCTCCCTCAGAACCCCAAATCCCCGGGGCTGGAAAAGCCCTCCCAGCCCAGGCAGCCCCAGCTGTGCCCCNCCTCAGGGATTCTCCAGGCCCTTCCCAGCTCCCTTCCCTGCCCTGGACACGCTCCAGCCCCTCCAGGTCTCTCTTGCCCAGAACTGGACACAGCCCTCGAGGTGTCACACAGTGCCCAGCACAGGGGACAATCCCTGCCCTGGGGGACAGTCCCTGCCCTGGCGCAGCCCAGGTGCCATCAGCCTCTTGCTGGGCACAGCTGGGCTGGTGTCCAGCCCCTGTCACCAGCCCCCAGGGCCATTCCCAGCCTCCCAGCCCCTCTGCCCGGCCTGGGGTGGTTTTAGGGATCTGTGGTGACCCCAGGGCAGGACCTGGCACTGGTCCTTGCTGCAGCCCAGTGCACTCATGGGTGGAGGAAGGGGACAGTGCCCTGCCCTCACTGGTGGGGGACCAGGGCATGGCCCCAGGTTTAACTTGCCATCACTGAGGCTGTTCTCAGAGCTCACCTGGGAGCTGGGAGCCCTTCCCTCCTCCAGGAAGGGGTGCCATGTTCGAGGGCTGGGCCAGGCCTGGTGTCTGTGCCACTGCCATGCAGGTGGGGAAGGGACATTGCCCACCCCACCCTGGCCCCTGGGGAGGGCCAGCACCCAAACAGGCCAACAGGAGCTGGCCCCTCTTCCTCCCCCCCTTCATTGAATGTTCCAGCAGCACCCACCGCTCTGGGGGGACCTGCAGGCCACCAGCAGCTCCTCAGCACTCACAAGGAGCACAAATGCAGCCTGCAGCTCCAACATGGGTGCTATTTACCTGTGCCTCACTGCCAGCTGAACACCCTGAGGTGTCCCAATTCTGCGTGGGCTGACCCTGGGACTGAGCACCCCCAGGCTGCCAAGCAGCTTTCTGCCCACAGCTACAGTGACCAGCTGAAATGCCACTGCCTCCACCTCAAATGTACTTACACTGCTCAATTCTTTGACTTGGAAAGAGATGGGGGACGTTTAAAGGGAGCTGCTGCAGAACTGATGTATGTCTGGGGGGGGTTTGTGGTCCATCATGTGCTGCAAATTTGCATGTTCAGATCACAGAATTCCAAAACACTTTGGCTTGTGATGGAACCTCAGAGCCCACCCAGTACCACCCTGCCATGGCAGGGACACCTTCCCCTGTCCCAGGCTGCTCCCAGCCCCAGTGCCCAGCCTGGCCTGGGGCACTGCCAGGGATCCAGGGGCAGCCCCAGCTGCTCTGGGCACCCTGTGCCAGGGCCTGCCCACCCTGCCAGGGAACAATTCCCAATTCCCAATCTCCCATCCAGCCCTGCCCTCTGGCACTGGGAGCCATTCCCTGTGTCCTGTCCCTCCAGGCCTTGTCCCCAGTCCCTCTGCAGCTCTCCTGGAGCCCCTTCAGGCCCTGCCAGGGGCTCTGAGCTCTCCCTGGAGCCTTCTCCTCTCCAGGTGAGCCCCCCCAACTCTGCCAGCCTGGCGCCAGAGGGGCTCCAGCCCTGGAGCAGCCCTGTGGCTCCTCTGGACTGGCTCCATCACTCCATGTCCACCCAGGGTTAAAACATTCCCCTTTTTTGTATGGGCCCAGGGTCTGTTTGGCATCTTGATGCTGGGACAGCCATCACCCACGCAGTGGGGGCAGTGCATTTGTTTATCATTTCTCTTCCTGGCTATTCCCAGGCAGCAGCTTCTCCCCCGTGATGATTCAGTCCCTCAAGCCCAGCAGTGATTAGGGACATCAGCTTCCTTAAGACACTTAAATATTTCCATGCAGGTCTTTTTGCAGGTTGAGGCATTGCCTGTGGTAGAGAACCAGCACCTGCAGATGTGGCAGGTACGGGCAGGAGCAGGTCACACATCACCCTGGGTATGTATTTTTTACTTTTAACCTTGGGGCAGTATTTTTAAGCGCAGTGCCATTTTTAAGCTCTGAGCCAAGCTTGAACTTTAGCCAAATCAAGGTGGAATATGTGAGAATCCACCCAGAAAAGCTGCTGGGCAGCAGTGCCAGTACATCCAAGTGGGTTTTGGCTCTGATGGAGGTAATGAGCTGCTTCAACACCTCCAGGCATCCCAGATTTAGTGAAATTTGTGGTCAAGACCTGCCAGTCACACACCTGCAACCACCACTGGCTGCCTCATTTAGGTTAATTACAACAGTGTTAATTACCTGGCTCTTCCTTGGTTAAACCCACCTCAAACAAGCTGCAGGCAATCAGGTGTGACATCTGCCAGTCCTGTCACCTGGGCTGACCTGCAGTTCCCTCTCCCAGCTCCGGTCTGTCCCTTGTGCTTGCACACACCCAGGAACAGCAAACATGACTGGGAGGAGAATGGAGGCTTGGGGAAAGCCCTGAGCTCGGGGAGATACAGGCTTGTAGCAAGGAAAAACGCTGGGGTGGGTGATTTGGGGTGAGCTCAGAGTTACAGCAGTGGGGAGCCCGAACCCACCTGGCTGCACCCTCGTGCCAGGGAGCTGTGGAGAGCCAGAAGGGCCCCCTGAGCCTGAAGGAGCAGCTGCTCCGGGTGGGATGCTTCACACAGGGCTGGGACCTGGTACTGGACACCTCTGTGTGTGTGTGGCCCTGAGGAGAGTCAGTTTAGATGGGATATTGGGCAGGAATTGTTCCCTGGGAGGGTGCTGAGGGGCACAGGGTGCCCCTGGATCCCTGGCAGTGCCCCAGGCCAGGCTGGACACTGGGGCTGGAGCAGCCTGGGACAGGGGAAGGTGTCCCTGCCATGGCAGGGTGGCACTGGGTGGCTCTGAGGTCCCTTCCCACCCAAACCAGTCTGGGATTCTGCGATAAGGAAATAAGGCTGGAGCAGCACTGTGAACCAGAAGGACCAGTAAAGCTGAGCCTGGCTGAGCAGCCTTATTTAATAACCTTGAGGGCTTTGTTACCCAGGATGAAGAGCAGAAACTGCTGCCCAGAGGATCAGGTACCTCAGAGAGGGAGGAGGGAGGGAGGAGCTGTTTTTTCCCAAGCTCAGGATTACAAGATCTCAGACGTGTTTGCCCTTTCCAAACAAACAAATCCGGCACGAGACATGGTTCCTGCTGGAGTGGCTCGTGCCAGCTGCACAGGGGTCACAGCTGCCAGGCTGGAAACAGAGTCCTCTGAGCAATAAACCATCATCAACACCATCGTTCAGGCAGCGTTGTCACAATATTGGCTTTGCAGTGCTCAGCCTCACATTGCCAGTGACAATGGCTGAGCCAGGCTGGAAAACCTCTTGGTTTGTGTTCCTGAGTGGAGCCAGGCTGGGAAACCTCTTGGTTTGTGTTCCTGAGTGGAGCCAGGCTGAAAACCTCTTGGTTCGTGTTCCTGAGTGGATGAGCCAGGCTGGAAAACCTCTTGGTTTGTGTTCCTGAGTGGATGAGCCAGGCTGGAAAACCTCTTGGTTTGTGTTCCTGAGTGGATGAGCCAGGCTGGAAAACCTCTTGGTTTGTGTTCCTGAGTGGATGAGCCAGGCTGGAAAACCTCTTGGTTTGTGTTCCTGAGTGGATGAGCCAGGCTGGAAAACCTCTTGGTTTGTGTTCCTGAGTGGATGAGCCAGGCTGGAAAACCTCTTGGTTTGTGTTCCTGAGTGGATGAGCCAGGCTGGAAAACCTCTTGGTTTGTGTTCCTGAGTGGATGAGCCAGGCTGGAAAACCTCTTGGTTTGTGTTCCTGAGTGGATGAGCCAGGCTGGAAAACCTCTTGGTTTGTGTTCCTGAGTGGATGAGCCAGGCTGGAAAACCTCTTGGTTTGTGTTCCTGAGTGGATGAGCCAGGCTGGAAAACCTCTTGGTTTGTGTTCCTGAGTGGATGAGCCAGGCTGGAAAACCTCTTGGTTTGTGTTCCTGAGTGGATGAGCCAGGCTGGAAAACCTCTTGGTTTGTGTTCCTGAGTGGATGAGCCAGGCTGGAAAACCTCTTGGTTTGTGTTCCTGAGTGGATGAGCCAGGCTGGAAAACCTCTTGGTTTGTGTTCCTGAGTGGATGAGCCAGGCTGGAAAACCTCTTGGTTTGTGTTCCTGAGTGGATGAGCCAGGCTGGAAAACCTTTGTGTCATGGGGAGGACTCAAAGTGACTTAGAGGAGAGATTAAACTGTTTCAGGGTCAAGGAAGTCAAATGCCTGGAAAGCCAAGGGGATGAGGTCTGGCCCTTTGGTATTTTGGCTAAAGCAGAGGACACAAGTGCCTGAGAAAATTGCATCCCATTCCCAAACTGCTAGCAGCCTGGTTTAACCCTTCCATGTCTGTGTTCCCTGTAAAACAGGACAAGTCACAGCGTTTCCTGCTTGTGCCAAGGGCTGGAGGGGACACAACACTGGTTTTCCTCTCCCACAGGGACACTCGTGGGTGGGATGCCCATCCAGAGAGGGGCTCCAGCAAGGTGGTGTGGGGCTCCAGCAGGACCAGCCCCACAGCTGACAGTGCTGCTTCACTCAGGGCTCCAGGCCAGGGAAAGCTCAGACCCTGTGCAGGAGCATCAGCCCTGCCAGCAAAAATCCTCTGGGCAGCCCATGCTGGTGGTGCAAAGGCACATCCCATTTCCCAGGGTGGGGCCAGACAGGACACCCCAGCCCAGGACACGGTGTGGTTTCCACCTGCACAGGTGTGTGGGTGAGCAGAGTCCTGCTGAGCTCATCCTCCGAGGGCTCTGCGTCTCCTTCTCCCACCTTAGGTTTTTATCCTGGTGGAAAATAAATGTGCCCAACCCTGAGTTTGTAACTGCCAGGCTGTGGAGGGGAGGGATGGAGGGAGGCACAGCCAGGGGCCAGCCCGGGATGGGATGGGATGGGATGGGGGATGGGAGGTGAGGTGAGATAACTCCCACGTGTGCGGGCTAAGAGCGTGTGAGTTTGTGCCTTGCCAGGGACAGCTTGCTCTGTACTGGAAAGCTCCTGGTGGATGATCCTCCTGGCAGTTTCTCCAGCTGAATCTGGTGTGCCAGCAGGGTCTGGTGTGTCAGCACTGCCTGGCCTTTGCTGCTTTCTGGGGAGAAGCAGCAGAAAAATTGTCAACACAAATGGAGGCATAGATCCTGCCCACCACACTCAGACTCTTCTTGTCCCTCCAGGACAGTTCTCTGGAGTTTCTGTGTTACCTTCAAGCTTCTCCCATCTGAATAAACCCTCAGAAATTGGTGTTTTCTTCTGTCTGCCTGCCTTTGCAGGCTTCTGTCATGGGCAGATGACAGAAGGCAGAGCAGCAAAAGGGAATTTCATGATTGCATTTAATGTCCCAGAGCGTTGTTTTGCTCTGCAAATTTGGAGGAATTTCCTGTGCTGGCCCCATAGAGGGAAGCCAGGGCTGGAAGCTGACCTTGCTCTCCTTGTTCTCTCCTCTTGCAGCTCATTTCAGGATGTCAGCTGAGCCGTGGCAAGCAATCAACAAAGGAATAAGCCCTTCACAAGCAACAGACTAAAATCCCTTGGTTATCCCTGGTGGCACAACCAGAAACATGAACTTCTTCCCCTCATAGGAACTTCCTAGCCACAGCAACCCCATTTATTCTGCATTTCTGACCCATTGCCCCCAGCTGGTGATCACAGAATTCCCAAATCCCTGGGGCTGGAACAGCCCTCCCAGCCCAGGCAGTCCCAGCTGTGCCCCATGGCCACCTTGTCCCCAGCCCAGAGCACTGAGTGCCACCTCCAGGGGACACCTGCAGGGATGGGCACTCCAACCCTCCCTGCCAAGGCCTGAGCACCCTTTCCATGAAGAAAGGATGATGTGCTGTTTCACACATCACAATAATTATGTGGATTCCTGATCTGGCTCTTGCACTGGTGCAGCATCCCCATCTTATCCCCCTGTTACCTCGGGACTCAAAATTTGGTGCGTATTTTCAAACACAAATGACGATTCTCCTGCATGGCTTCTGATCCCTTCAACAGGAGCTCCTCCTCCTTCACCCTGGTGGGTGTCCCTGGCCTGGAAGCTTTCTCCACCTGCCTGGGCATCCTTTTCTGCTCGGCCTACGTCCTTGCCCTGGTAGGAAATGGGGCAGTTCTGCTGGTCCTGGGGCTGGACAAGGCCCTGCGGGCCCCCACCCATTGCTTCTTGGCCATGCTGGCGGTCACCGACGTGGTCATGGTCACGTCCGTGGTCCCCAAGATGCTGAGCGTGTTGTGGCTGGGCTCTGCTGAGGTTGGCTACGTGGCCTGCTCTGTGCAGATGTTCCTGGTTCACTCCGCGACCGCTGCGGAGTCGGGAGTGCTCTGGCCATGGCCGTTGACCGCTACGTTGCCGTCACCCTCTGAGGTACTGCGCCCCGCTGAGCGGCCGAGCCGTGTCCCAGGCAGGCCTGGCCCTTGTGCTGAGGGCTGTGCTTTGCACGGCGCCCCTGACGGGGCTGGTGACGTCCCTGCCCTTCTGCGGCTCCCGCCTGGTGCCCCACTCCTACTGCGAGCACCAGGCCGTGGCCAGCCCGGCCTGCGCCGGCCCCGGGACCAGCGGCCTCTGCAGCATGGCCTGGTCCTCCCTGCTGGTCGGGATGGACGCGGCTTTCATCGCCGTGTCCTACGGCATGATCCTGAGGGCTGTCCTGGGGAAGGAGTCCCCCGGGAAGGCCCTGAGCACGTGCGGGTGCCACCTCTGCGTGGTGCTGCGGGATCGTGTCCATTTACTGCCAGCGGCTCCCCGGCGCCGTGTCCGTGCCCACACGGGTGCTGCTGGCCGACCTGTGCCCGAGCCTGCCCGCCGTGCTCAACCCCTGCGGAGCAGGCAGATCCGCCGGGCCCCGCTCAGAGTGCTCTCTCAAAAAGGGTGAGCTGTAGCTGCAGCTCTCTGACCGCAGGGAGCTACAGACGACTTCCCCAGGCATTGTCCTGGGAAAGGCTGTGAAAAGATCAGAGAAAAGAATGAGAAACGATTCTCACCTCCACTTGCTGCACGGGTTGTTATACATTATACACGTGTGGTGTAGCAGGCACAGGCCAGCTAGGCCCTGGCAGTCAGCAGCCTAAAGTGCCAAGTCATGCTGACCAGGACAAAAAGAAGTCCCTCTTCCGTCTCCAGACCCTTGCTTATCTATCTGTAAAGCTGTAGGCTACTTCCCTTTGACCCTCACCATTGGGCAGTTTCCAGTCCCCCTAAACCCTATAAAAACCCCTACTTTTGCCCAGTTAGTCAGAAGAGACGTCCCTGGAACCCTTCACAGACAGCTGGAACCGAAGATCCGAATAAAGCTACACCTGTGGAACCCCATACGCCTCTCCTCCTCTCTCTTCCTGGTCTGCACTGCGAGGCCTAGCAAGCATAAAAGCTGAAATTGCTGATGAGCTGATTAATCACTTAATAAGCTGATAATAATTTCTAGAGCTGAAATCACTATTTCTTGCTAGGCTTGCCTGCGCTGGGAGCTGCTCTTGGGTCTGGGACAGACAGTACTTCTAAGCATTGGGCTAGCCGTGCACCCTATAGCAGCTGGGAAATCACCCCTACCCCGCAGAGCCCCCGCAGTGAAAGTGTGGAATGTGTTACAGAGACTTATTCACCAAAGGGTGATTTCTTAATTAGACATTGGATGGTGTTTAGATAGGTTGACCAATTGGGTCAAAGCTGTATCAGACTGTCTGTAAGGGTTACGAACTTCTTGATAAGTATAGTATAATATAATATAGAGAATAATAAAGCAATTGATCAGCCTTCTGCAATCATGGAGGCAGTGCCAATTATTACCTGGCCAGGGCCCTGCGACAACACTGCCAGGAAGGTCTGTGCCTGTGCAGGAGCCCGTGGTGTTCATCCCTGCAAAGGCAGCCCCAGCTGCCGTCCCAGGGAGAGCAGGAGGACTCCTCAGCTCTAGTGAGCCCCTGCTCCATGACGAGAGTTATTTGGGACTGGGAGCAAGAGCACACACCAGGTGCTCCTTCCCTTCCTCCTCTCCAGGTGATACAGAGCAGCAAGAACCCACCTTGGAGTTTAGAGATGTTCCCAGGGCCAGGAACAGCCCTGTGATGGTTTCAGGACTCCAAGTGTGCTTGTGTCAACACACAGATCCTGATCCAGCTGGAGAGATTCCTTCTGTGTTGTCCTCTTTAGTGCCCCTGTGTTCTCTCTGAGCCCCTCTTGCATAAGAGGCTGAGAGGATTGTGGATCGTGGCTGAGCCCTGACCAGCTTTTCCAGGTTCCTGGGTGTTGGTGGAAACTGAGCATACCCAAAACTGAACTCTCCAAAGCACTGTGTCCCTGCAGAGTCACAGAGTCACCAAGGGTGGGAGACCCCAGCTGGGAGTGAGCTGGGAGAGCACAGAGGGGTGAGGCTGGGGGCTGTACCCACGGGGTGGTCTGGCACTGGCACAGGCCGCCAGGGAAGTGGTGGAATGACCTTTCCTGGAAGCACAGTGTGTGGATGTGGCATGTGGGGACATGTGTTAGTGGTGGGCTTGGCAGTGCTGGGGGAATGGCCGGATTTGATGGTCTGAGAGGGCTTTTCCAAACCTAATGACTGTGATTAATGCAAGGATTCTGAAGGAAATCATCAGACACGGGGTGTTTCCTCTGCAGCAAAGCAGTGGGACAAGTCCCACCCTGCTCAGACACGCCTGGGGCAGAGCTCCAGAGGGTCACCCCCAAAGTCATAGCAATGGAAGAGCTGGGTGCAGCAAAATTCATTCCCCTGACCTCCTCTGGGTGTCTTGGAGCAACCTGGAGATGTCCAAGAGCTACCACGAGGCAATGTCCCTGCCCAGAGCAGCTGGGGCTGCCCCTGGATCCCAGGCCAGGTTGGACATTGGAGTTTGGAGCAGCCTGGGACAGGGGAAGGTGTCCCTGCCATGGCAGGGTGGCACTGGGTGGGCTTTAAGATCCCTTCCCACCCAAACCAGTCTGTTCTGTGATTTTATGGTGGTTCTGACAGCTTCATTTTGAGGTCTCTGGATGGTCTGGTTCTGGTACTTCCCAGGAGCGTCCCTGTGGCAGCTCCTCACCTGGGTGGGCTCTGAGGTCCTTCCCACCCCAAACCATCCCATCATTCTTTGAATTCTGCCCTAAAATCACTGTTTGTGCCCACAGCAATGAAGGTGATCTGAAGGACTGTTTCCAGTCACAGCCCAACACCGTGGCCACAACTGCCACAAATCCCACCCAAAATGCCTTCTTTAAGTCTTCAGTTCTACATTAACATTAGAGCTCAGTGGATTGCTTTCTGTTTCAAAACTGGTTTGAATCTGTCATTCTTCACCTCAAACATATTTTTGCCTTTGTGGCATTTATCTGACTTTCTGCTGTACCTTCCCTGACATCTCAGAAACCACTTGACAGAATGTTTCTGCTGCCCTAAATTTGCACTTTTTTTCTCTGCTGAATTTGCACATTTTGAGTTTACATTGGCTGGAGCTTGGGAGAGCCTGGTGGGGGCACGGACAACCCATTCCAGGGCATGGTCTTGGTGCTGAAAGCCAGCAGAGGCTTCCAGCCAGCAGTGCAGCAGAACTGTGAATGAAACTGCTCTGGCACTCTCCAGGCAAACACAAGAAAGGGCTTTTAGTTCTGCTGGAGGCAGCTGTGCAGCTCATTCCTGCTGCCTCGGCCCTCACAGCCAGCTGGACGGGGCTGAACCCGGCCCAAGGAAGGTGCCCCTGCCCATGGCAGGGGTGGAGTGAGGTGGGCTTTGAGGTCCTTTCAGACCCAGCCCAATCATTCCACGATTCTACGATCTCCTAGCACGTGCCATTCATTAAAGAGATGATTGAGATGAGATGAGATGAGATGAGATGAGATGAGATGATGAGATATGAGAGAGAGCTAGTGTGGGAGGGAGGCTGTTTTCCCCACTGAGGTTGTTACAGAGCAGCTGGAGAGGCCTGGTGCCCATGGGAATCCCCATCCTGGATACTCCACTGGTGTTCCCCAGGGTGATTATGCACAGCCCTGGAGCACAGGAGTTGTTTCTTTCTGGTGTGGCCGTCCCCAAGGTGGAGCTGAGCATGGAGAGAGCCAGGTGGGTGCTGGTGGCAGCTCGGGCACGGCAGGTGCCCCAGGCCAGGGGGATTTCAGCATCCAGCCTGGAGCCCCCACAGTGTGAGAGAGCCAGGATAAAAGGCAGTAGCTGGAAATTTCTTTTAAAAGTGTTTTTTCATACTTTCTTATCAAACCAAACTGCCATTCTAACACTGCAGAATTCTGATTATTTTTCTTGGGTAAAATTATTTAAGTACTTTTTTAGGTAAAAATAGGACTAGAGTTTAAAGAAGTAAACAAATGGATATCAAACTTTTTAACTAAACCCAGAAATTTCTGCAAAGAAATTGACTTGTTTCTGATTGTATAATTAATCCATAATTAGCTGAATACACATTTTCTGTGTATTTATGTAATATAAACTAGATTTTCAACCATGGATAATATTATTTATGCCTTGGCACAAGAGCAGGTATTGGGATGGAAAGGTACAGAGCTGGGGGCTCACCTGCAGGCAGAATTTGGTGAAATGGGCTGGATCGTGTCACGGGGGCACCAGTCAGGGCTGGGGGAGAGGAGGAGGAGGCAGGCAGGGCACTGGCATCCTGATCAGCTGTTAGGAGGAACAGGGTGCCCAGAGCAGCTGGGGCTGCCCCTGGATCCCTGGCAGTGCCCCAGGCCAGGCTGGGCACTGGGGCTGGGAGCAGCTGGGACAGGGGAAGGTGTCCCTGCCATGGCAGGGTGGCACTGGGTGGGCTCTGAGGTCCCTCCAACCCAAACCAGTCTGTTCTGTGATTTTAAGGTGGTTCTGACAGCTTCATTTTGAGGTCTCTGGTTCTGGTACTTCCCAGGAGCGTCCCTGTGGCAGCTGCTCAGCTGAGGGCAGCGGGCAGGGGCAGCTCTCTCTCCCTCAGTACCTGACTGAGGAACCTTTCCGCGGGCAGAAAGTGGAATCAGGCTTCTTTGGCAGCAGCTGCTCCCTGCAGCCCGCGTTGATTGCCCTGATCTGATTTGATTCCAATCCTTTCACTCTCTATTGACCAAATCACCTGTTAAGTTCCTGGGCTTTCCGCTGGGCTCTGACGTCAGGGTGACAATTGCAGCCGTCACATCAGTGTCCCATCAGTGTCCCTGCTCCGCAGGGATCATCCCGGGAAGCGCCCGCGGCCCCAGCCTACCTGGAACTCGGGCAGGGCCTACCAGAGACCTCTGCAGATGCTTTTCCTGCCATGTAAATGACCCGAGCCAGCAGCTGTTTGTTTTTTATCTTAGCAGAGGGTGTTTAATGTCGTTTAAAGCTGCCAGTCAAATAAATGACATTAAGAAATAAATTTCTCTGATTGTCTTTCTCTCAGGGAGGCCGGGACCTCCCTGCTCCATGCAGAGGACAGATGCCTTTGTCTGCTTTTATCTGACTTCTCCACTAAACAGCTTTCAACTCTCATCAGGTCACAGAGCCTTAACAACGTGCAAAAAAGCCTCAGTAAGAGAGATACTGGAACTGGCGAGTGGAGATGAGGAAGTGCAGTGCTCTGGGCCTTCAGTCTTTGTTAATTTTATATCTTTTAGTTTCTCAAGGGCTCTGCCATGAGGGCTCTCTGGCCAGGACAAGGCAGGAGAAGGAGCAGACTGTCAAAGAGGAGGACAAGCCCTGCTGCAGCAGCAGGTGATCCCCCTCTCCCACGTGGCCCTGGTGGGGCTGGCCTGTGCCAACGTGGCCCCAGCCACCTCAGCATGGCCACGCTGCTCCTGGGGACACAGGCTGCCTTCATCACCTTCTCCTGCTGCATCGTCCTCAGGGCTGTGCTGGGCTGTGTCCCCTGCAGGTCACATTTTCATCCTCCTGATCCTTTACAGAGCTGGGCTCCTCTCCACGTACCTGCAGATGTTCTCTGGAGCTTGGCACCTCATGTCCAGTGCTGGTGGCTGACTCCTGTCTGGCCCTCCCTCCGTGCCCACCCCCCTGGTCTGTGGCATAGAGGTGAAGCAGGCCCAGGAAGGAACCTGCAAACTGCTGGGGCAGCTGGCAGGAGCCAGGAGCTCACAAGCTGCTTAGGGTGGCTCAGATTCAGAGAGACAGAAAGAGATTTCTCCCATCCCAGACAGGTGTGAAGCTGAGTGCAATGAATCATCCCCCAGGAAGGTCCAGCTCTCTCTCCAGAGAGGGAACCTAGACCAGATGCCTGACAGTGACACTGCAACTGCCAGATCACAGGAAACCACTGGGCCAGGGCAGATGGGTTTGGGCAACTGTTCCTTTGGCCAATACACTCCTCCCTTTCAAGGTACCACTTGGAAATCATGGAATTCCAGGATGGTTTGTGTTGGGAGGGGCCTCACAGCCCATCCCACCCCACCCCTGCCATGGCAGGGACACCTTCCCCTGTCCCAGGCTGCTCCCAGCCCCAGTGCCCAGCCTGGCCTGGGGCACTGCCAGGGATCCAGGGGCAGCCCCAGCTGCTCTGGGCACCCTGTGCCAGGGCCTGCCCACCCTGCCAGGGAACAATTCCCAATTCCCAATCTCCCATCCAGCCCTGCCCCCTGGCACTGGGGCTGTGGTGACATGGAGCAGTGGTGACACGGGGCTGTGGTGACATGGGGCTGTGGTGACACAGGGCAGTGGTGACACGGGGCTGTGGTGACACAGGGCAGCTCCTGGGTCTGGGTTCATCACCCCCAGGTTCCTCCATGAAGGAGCCCCAAGGAAGGAGGCCCTTTCCGTGTTTACCTGCAGAGGAGCCTGAGCCCAACAGGGACAGCAGAGTAACGAGCCTCAGGAGGATTCCAGCTCTGAGCCTCAGGAGGATTCCAGCTCTGAGCCTCAGGAGGATTCCAGCTGAGCCTCAGGAGGATTCCAGCTCTGAGCCTCAGGAGGATTCCAGCTCAGTCTCAGGAGGATTCCAGCTCTGAGCCTCAGGAGGATTCCAGCTCAGAGCCTCAGGAGGATTCCAGCTGAGCCTCAGGACAATTCCAGCTCAGCCTCAGGACAGTTCCAGCTCTGAGCCAGGGCTCATGTGCTTGTTTTGAACTCTTTTGGGTGAAGTGCTCACAGCAAAGAGCAGCCCAGGCCGGCAGGTGCTGGGGCAGGCGGGTGCCTGCTGGCTGTTCAGAGATGGGGGACACCGAGTCCCTGCAGGGGGGGGCTGGGGCAGGGACCTCTGAATCTGAGCCACCCTAATCTCTGCTCCCCACACAGCTGCTTGCAGAGTTGCAAAGCCTTGCAATGCCAGCATCCCTGAACCACCAGGGCCCCTCAAGGGCATGGAATCACAGAGGGTTTGGGTTGGCAGGGACCTCACAGCCCACCCAGTGCCACCCCTGCCATGGCAGGGACACCCTCACTGCCCCAGGTGCCCCGAGCCCCCTGCCTGGGGACACTGGCTTGGCTGCAGCCCCCTGGGCAGAGCTGGGACAAACCCCTCAAGCACAGTGACCATAGAGAGCCAGCTGTGGCATGGCAGGGAGGAGCTGGGGGAGCAGGGACGAATTCCAGGGTTTCAGCAAGTCCAGCAGGAGCGGCCGGGGGACCCCCGGGACACCCCGGGACGGTCCCTGCCTGGCCACGACGGGCACCGAGGGACAGCGAGGCACAAGCGTGCGTCCCTCTGGAGAGGGGACGGGCAGCGAAGGGAGCAGAGCTGTCCCAGCGCCCTCGGGCCGAGCTGGGGCGGGGAAGGAGTTAAATACCGGGGGAGTTTGCCCGGAGCAGGGAGCAGGGCCCTGCAGCCCAGGGTCTGCCGATGGCCGCGGGGACAGTCCCCCAGCGCCACCCGCCCAGAGCGATGGAGAGACCCCAGCGCACGTCCCCGGTGACACGCCGGTCGGTGACACGCCGGTCGGTGACAATGCCGTCGATGACAAGCCCGTCGGTGACACGCCGGTCGGTGACAATGCTGTTGGTGACAAGCCCATCGGTGACACGCCGGTCGGTGACAATCCCGTCGGTGACAAGCCCATCGGTGACAATGCCGTCGGTGACACGCCGGTCGGTGACACGCC
>VZRH01006492.1:171575-187474 GCA_013397555.1 Urocynchramus pylzowi
TGATCCCAGTTTGGGGTCAAGGAGCCCCAGTAGCCCCAGGTGATCCCAGTTTGGGGTCAAGGAGCCCCAGCAGCCCCTCTGATGGCCCGCTGTGGGGACGAGCCCAGCTGTACCTGTTTCCAGCCGTAGAAGTGCATGCTGGTGAGCTTCCCGTAGTTGGGCTCGGCGATGTGGATGTTCAGGGACTGGCTCTGGTCGATGAAGGCCCCTCTGTCTGCAGCCATCTTCAGGATGGTTTTCTGGGAGATCTCCCACACGGTCTTGTAGAGCTGCTTCAGGTCATCGGGAATCTCAGGGATGTTCTGGAAGAACAGGAGGAGTTTTCCAGCGTGCAAAGCACTGACTGCCCTGATATCTTTATTTATAACATGGAATTCTTCAGTGACTGCCAGGGCTCCAGCAATCCTGACTGGAACTGAGGCCTGTACAGCTGAGCTCATCCCTCAGTCCAAACACAGGATCCCAGACTGGTTTGGGTTGAGAGGGACCTTCAACCTCATCCCATCCCTACCCTGCCATGGCAGGGACACCTTCCCCTGTCCCAGGCTGCTCCAGCCCCAGTGCCCAGCCTGGCCTGGGACACTGCCAGGGATCCAGGGGCAGCCCCAGCTGCTCTGGGCACCCTGTGCCAGGGCCTGCCCACCCTGCCAGGGAACAATTCCCAATTCCCAATCTCCCATCCAGCCCTGCCCTCTGGCACTGGGAAGCCATTCCCTGGCTCCTGTCCCTCCAGGCCTTGTAAACTCTCTCTCTCCATGTTTCCTTGGCTCCTTTAGGTCCTGGAAGGCCACAATGAGGTCACCCTGGAGCCTTCTCCAGGCTGAACAATCCCAATTCTCTTGGCCTTTCCTTGCAGGAGAGATGCTCCATCCCTCTGATAACTTGGTGGCCTCCTCTGGACATCCTGTGTCTGTGAGCACCAAGCTCACCTGCAGCACTCTCAGCTCCCCCTGAGCAGTTACATGTGCATAGGCTGGAGAGCAGGGCAAGGCTCTTCCCCGGAGGGTGCTGGCACTGCCCAGGCTCCCCAGGGAATGGGCACGGCCCCGAGGCTGCCAGAGCTCCAGGAGCCTTTGGCACCCCAGCGCTGCCAGGGATGCCAGGGTGGGATTGCTGGGGGGCTGGGCAGGGCAGGGGTGGCACTGGGGCATCCCTGGGGGTTTATTCCCACTCAGGATATTCCATGATACTCCCTGCTAGGAAACCAGCCCTTTATGATCTTCCTGCTCAGTGGGAAGCAGAAGGAGCAGGACGTGGCTGGCAGGAATCCCTGCCCTGCTGCCCCTGTACCTGGATGGAGCCGTTGTGGGCGATGATCTGGTTCTTCATCTCCTCGTTCCACAGGCCCCTCTCCGTGAGATCCTTCAGCAAGTGGGGATTCACAACCTGGGAGGGGCAGAAGCCAAAGGTTTTTACAAGGTTGAACAAGATCCTGCACATTCCTGGCAGACCCTCAGCCCTGGAAGTGCTCCAGGCCAGGCTGGCCAGGCTTGGAGCAGCCTGGGGTGGTGGAAGGTGTCCATGGCAGGGCTGGAACTACGGGATCTCTAAGGTCCTTCCAAACCATTCTGGGGTTCTGCTGGACATGGCAAATTAGAAGGGGGCTGTATGGAACTGCCCTGCATGAGGAACTCCAAAAGATGGGAAAAGGAGAGATCTTGCTGTTACAGGGGCACTGGCCACAACCGGAGTTCCTGAAGAAGGGTGTGAACAATCAAGACTGATGTCAGGAGGGGAAAGAACAGAACAGGGGCAGGCTGAGTATTGGGAAGAAAACACAGCCAATTTTTCCTGCTGGGACTGGGGTCCCTGTCCCCCAGCCCCAGACAGGGAGGCAGGGCAATGATCCTCCTGTTCCACCTCCCCACTCCTGTCTGGGGTGATCCTGCAGCCAGGAGGAATGGAGAGCACTGAGGCTCCCCAGAGGGGATGGGCACACCTCCCAAACAGGGACAGCCACCCCTTGTCTCCACAGGGGTCTTTGCTAACTCCAGCCTCCAGAACCCACCTTGTTTCACTCCCTTTCCTGACTGACAGTCCCCTCTGAGCCTGTGGAGCTCTTCCATGGCCCCTTCAGACCCCTGAGTGCTTCACAGCTTGTTCTCAGGACCTGGTCTCAGCTACCCTTCCCATTCCCTTCCATGACATCCACCTCCCCTCAGCAGTTCCTCCTGCAGCCCACCTTGAGGCTTTTCCCAGCCAAAAGCAGCACTTGCTCATAATTTCACCTATTCCGCGGTGACTGTGGAACACACAGAGCTGGACTCCTGCAGCACCTTGGTGCTTGGACACAAACATCCAGCTGAACTGAGCCCCCAGGTGTGAGGCCTCCCCTTGTCTTCTTCAGTGATAAAAACTCAGGCAGGAGCAGAGCTCATCCCCGGAGCTCACCTGGAACTCCCCCGAGAGGACCCTGCGTGTGTAGATGTTGCTGGTGTAGGGCTCGATGGACTCGTTGTTGCCCAGGATCTGGGCGGTGGAGGCCGTTGGCATGGGGGAAATGAGGAGGCTGTTCCTGACACCGTATCTGGGGACAACAGGCAAAGTTAGGGAGCTGCAGCCAAGGGACACAGGACGGAGAAGAGCCAGGAACAGCAGGGAGGGGGAAATCCGAGATGACCTGCAGAGCCCCACATCGCCCACAGGGAAAAGGGAAGCACCACTGAACTGGCACTGTGGCTCAAGGGCAAGTGGAATTAGGGGCTTTGTGTTCTCCTCCCCCATCAGAGGCTTTCCCAAATGATCCAGTCGTGGATGGGGTGCAGGGAAGGCAATCTGCAGGCACTGCACGAGCCACAGCCCTGAGGCAGAACTGAACCAGCACCCCCTGAAACCTCTCCACACACAGGACAGGGGACAGATTTACCACATCTAAAAACCAGAGCCAAACAGCCAGAATTAGTCCATGACAGGCACTTCACACTTCAGTGATTCCTGTCTTCAGGATGTTCAAGGCTCAGCTTTCCCCTGGCAGCAGGGAAGAGCCCCCAGGGCCAGCTCATGGCTCACTCCTCACTATGTTTGTTTAATTGGAACACAAATCCTCCTGCTGGATGCATCCAAAATGGAATTAGAGCTCAGCTAAAGCAGAGCAGTGAGGGTGGGCTCCTCAGCCTTGGAAGGACAAAAAGGAAAGAAAGCCACCCAAAAAAGAGCTCAGAGGAAAGATCTGCTGGGTGGGGCAACAACACATGGGGCTGTTTTCACACTTGGACCCTGCCTTTAGTTCTCAGTAGACAGAACATATCAAATCCATATCCAAAGCCAGGCTGGATGGGGCTGGGAGCAGCCTGGCACAGTGAAGGTGTCCCTGCCCATGGCAGGGGTGGCACTGGGTGGGCTCTGAGGTCCTTCCCACCCAACCCCATCTGGGTTTTATCTGACATCTACAAACTGTGCAGGGTTACTCACTTGGCAATCTTCTCCTTCAAGGCCTTCCAGTCCCAAAGGTCAGAGGGGGTGACATTCCACATGTCATACTGAAGGATCTAAGGAACAGAGTTTGGCCCAAGTTACAGAGGGCACTCTTTTCTCCGTGTTTTATAAATCCCATTGGAAATGGACCTGTTATTCCTCTTAATTCTTCTCTCCCATTAGATCTCAGTGAAGCTCTGGTATGACCTAACAAACACTCCATCTTGTGACTGCTCCAGGGCACAGCCAGCACAGGCTGAGTCTGATTGTCTTTTCAAATCTGAGAATCCCAGAACACCCTGAGCTGAAGGGACCCCCAGGGGTCCCCCAGTGCCACCCCTGCCCTGCCCAGCCCCCCAGCAATCCCACCCTGGCATCCCTGGCAGCGCTGGGGTGCCAAAGGCTCCTGGAGCTCTGGCACCTCGGGGCCGTGCCCATTCCCTGGGGAGCCTGGGCAGTGCCAGCAGCCTCTGGGGAAGAGCCTTGCCCTGCTCTCCAGCCTGGCCTGGCCCAGCCCCAGGCGCTCCCTGGCTGCTGTCCCTGTCCCAGAGCAGAGCTCGGAGCTGTCCCTGCCTGTGCTGCCCTCGGGAGGAGCTGCAGCCCCGGGGAGCTCTGCCCTCAGCTGCTCCAGGCTGAGCTGCCCCGGGCACCTCGGGGGGCCCCTCCAGGCCCTGCCCCAGCCCCGGCTCCCTCCTCTGGGCTCTCTCCTGGATCTGTGTGACAGATCAGGACACCCAGGACCGTCCCCAGCGCCGGAGCTGGGGCTGCCCCAGCCCAGAGCACAGGGACAATCCCTTCCCTCTGGGCAGTGATTGTGGCCCTGGTGTCCCCAGGACAGGGATGTCCCTGCTGACCCACATTCCCCCGAAGCACCAGCCCAGGCACAGGCTCAGCTTCCCGGGGCTTCCCCCATGCCAGCCCTGTCACTCACCCCCCTGCTGACGGGCGAGCCGCGGTAGGTGTCGTAGGGGCCCTGCTCCCTGGCCAGCTCACAGCTGGCCTCCAGGGCCCCGTGGTAGATGGTCTCGAAGATGAGCTGGTTGAGGCGCTGCGCCTCGGCGCTCTCGAAGGGCAGCCTCATGAGGATGAAGGCGTCGGCCAGGCCCTGCACGCCGATGCCGATGGGGCGGTGCCGCCGGTTGGAGCGCTCGGCCTGCGGGACGGCTGCCTTTTAGTGCTTCAGAATGCTGTGCTGCTCTAAAGCAACATCACTGCTCCACTGGAACTCAGACACCTCTTCTGCCCTCAAAGTAAACTAACTCGTCAACAAAAACATTTTTCCCCCTTTTAATACACTTCAGGCACGTGGTCTTACTTGTCATGTTCTCTTCTTGGATGTCAGGGGCCACAAATGACATCAGCCTGAATTTCAGCTAGTATTGCACAGACGTGTCAATATCAATGACACGAGAGATACTTGCAATAAACTTGTGTTGCTAACTCTTAGTTAGCTATACAAAGCTAAGGAACTAATCTGTGTAAGATACAACGCAAAGGCAGGCAAAATGCTACTGAGTCTGCTGACTCTGGGTCGCAGACCTTCAGAATACTGCAAGGATATGAGACATCTGATGGCCTGCATCCTTCAGCAAGATGCAGGTGGAAGTAAGTTTCAGTGTATAAACTCCACCAGGAAAATGATGGGAAACAAAGACAGTAGCACGGACACAGTCACCTCCAGCACAGCTGGGAAAAGCCTCTCATTGTATCTGTGGGTGCCCTCAGGGCAGGGAGCAACGATGAGCCTGACTCCATGTTCTCAGAAGGCTAATTTATTATTTGATAATAGTGTATTATACTAAAGAATACTATACTAAACTAAAGAATACAGAAAAGATACTTACTGAATGCTAAAAGATACTACTCAAAAACTCGTGATTCTGGAAAGAGTCCCAACACAGACTGGCAGCAATTGGCCAATGAGTCAAAACAACTGACACCAGAATCCAACCAGGCAATCACCTCCAGGTAAACAACCTTCCATGATACATTCCACTTGTGCACAAACACAGGAGAAGCAAATGAGATAAGAATTGTTTTCCTTTTTTCTCTGGGGCCTCTTGCTGTCTTTGCAGCTTCCCAGGAGAAAACTCCTGGGGAAAGAATCATGCCCAGAGAATGTGGGTGCCACAGCCTCTGGCAGCAAAACCTCCTGCTGCAACGTGCCATGAGCTCAGCATCAGCACTCCTTCCACCTGACACTGCCTGCTCAGGCCCAGGCTGAGTTTGTCACACCTTAGCACAGACCTGATTGTTTAACCCAGCAAAGGGAGCCAGGATTTCAAGGAGAACACTCAGCACCTTCTGATAAATGAAGACATTTAATAGAGCAGAATCACTGAGGTTGGAAAATCCCTGGGAGCGGACCAAGCCCAACTGTTCCCCAGCAGAGCCAAGGCCACCATTCACCATGTCCCCAAGTGCCACATCCACATGGATATTAAATCCCCTCCAGGGATGAGAACTTCACCACTGCTCTGGGCATTCTGTGCCAGGGCTGGACAGCCCTCTCCATTAAGAAATTTTTCCTAATGTGCAACTTAAACCTCCCATGGCACAGATCGAGGGCATTTCCTCGTGTCCTTTCCTTGCTCTCTGGGAGCAGAGCCTGGCCCCCACCTCGCTGTCCCCTCCTGTCAGGGAGTTGTAAAACCAGCCAAAATGAGTTACACTTTCTCAGGAACTTTCCTGGATCCTTTTCTCTGTTCCACTTCCCTCTCTGTTCCTAGTGCTGGTCTGTGCTTCATGGAAATCCTCACATGAAAAAATTCCAATGGCAGAAGCAGAGTGGGAAGCTTTCCTACAAGTGCTTCACCTGGAACTGCTCTGGGCTGAAGCCCAGGCAGGCACTGACAGGTCCCACCTGGGAACAGGTGGTTCACAGAGCTCCCAACAGGTCTTTGGAGCTGCCCTGTGATTCCTTGTGTCCCAGACTGCTCTGGGCAGGATTCAGCCCTACTCACCTCTGGCACAGGGTAGTAGTTGATATCAATGATTTTGTTGAGGTTTCTGACGATGACCTTGGTGACCTCAGCCAGCTTCTTGAAGTCGAAGGTGTGCTCGGGGGTCACGTACATGTTCAGGGCGATGGAGGCCAGGTTACACACGGCCACCTGAGGGCAGAGACAGGGGATCACTGGGGACGGGCCAGAACACACAGCTCTGCCCCCAACTCATGGAAACAACCCAACAGGGAACCTGCCAGCCTGGGAACGTGCACCCCTTGGCCCTCTGGCTCGTCAGAAGCTGTGCAAAAGGTCAGGACAATTCAGGAAGGTTCAGTAGAAATTGGTACTTCCAGAAAAATCCTGCCCTGCTCAGTCCTACTGCCTGGAAACCATCCTTACACAGAACCCCAGAAGGGTCTGGGCTGGAAGGAATTTTTAAACCTCATTTGTTCCTTGTCACTTTTCCATTGAAAGGTGTCTTGTGTCATCCCAAATCCACCCCAGGAGTGGGAAGGCAGCCCACAGTCAGTGGAAGGGCTATGAGTACTCAGGTCAGGAGTTTCTCAGCTGCCTGCTCCCTTCCCCAAGCAACAGTCAGACATATTCCAGAGAGCTGCCACAGCAGCACTGCCAGGCAGAGAGAGCTGCCACAGCAGCACTGCCAGGCAGAGAGAACTGCCCCCAGCAGCACCCCCAGGCAGTGAGAGCTGCCCCAGCAGCACTGCCAGGCAGAGAGAGAGAGCTGCCACAGCAGCACTGCCAGGCAGAGAGAGCTGCCCCAGGAGCACTGCCAGGCAGAGAGAGAGAGCTGCCCCAGCAGCACTGCCAGGCAGAGAGAGCTGCCCCAGCAGCACTGCCAGGCAGAGAGAGCTGCCCCCAGCAGCACTGCCAGGCAGAGAGAGCTGCCACAGGAGCACTGCCAGGCAGAGAGAGCTGCCACAGCAGCACTGCCAGGCAGAGAGAGCTGCCCCAGCAGCACTGCCAGCCTCCCCAGCGCTCCGAGCTCCCGTCCTGCACCCACCTCCTCCTTGCTGGTGTACTCCACGATCTCGGTGCACAGGTTGCTGCACTTGATGGTGCCTAGGTTCTGCTGGTTGCTCTTCCTGTTGCAGGAGTCCTTGTAGAGCATGTAGGGGGTGCCAGTCTCGGTCTGGGACTCGATGATGGCGTACCAGAGCTGCTGGGCCTTCACCACCCTGCGCACGCGGCCCTGCCGCTCGTAGCTGCAACACAGACGGAGCCCCGTCAGCCCCAGAGCCCCAAACACAGGGAAAGGCCCCTGAACTCCTGGGGCTGGGGCAGCCAGCCCTCCTCCCTGCTGAGCTCTGCATGGGACCCCTCACAGCAGGGCAGCAGCACTGCCATGGATGAAGGGAAAACAATCTTTCACCACTGCAGCCACAGAGCAATGCCACACAAAGCCAGGGATCGCTCCAGGATGTCCCTCTAACAGGGACACTGTCCCTCTAACAGGCTGAAATGGTCATTCACACACAGCTCCACCCTGACAGGTCACAGTGTGAAGCACACAGCCCCATCCCCACATTTTTATCAATCTGACAATGAGCCCAGTGACCACCTCTGAGGCCTTCCCACAAACCTGTGCCATGCCCCAGATCCCACAGGACACGGGCAGCTCTGGGAGAGGATGGCACCACTTACAGGTCTGCTCCCTCTTCTTACCTCTCATAGAGCTTCTCAAATTCCTCTCCCCAGACATCATCCAGGCCAGGACACTCATTTGGACACATTAAGGACCAGTCCTGTAAGGGGGAAAAACATTCAGAGGAAATCTTTAGGCACTCTGTTAATTAAAGCTGTGGCTACCCCATCCCTGGAAGTGTCCACGGCCAGGTTGGATGGGGTTTGGAGCAATCTGGGACAGTGGAAGATGTCCCTGCCCATAGCAGAAGGTGGTGCTGGATGAGTTTTAAGGTCCCTCCCAAGCCAAACCAGTCTGGGATTCTGTGAAATACAAGCAGGCCTAAGAACAATTTACTGAGAAAAAGTTGATGCCTTAAGGAAACCCCAGAGCCAAAACAGCCCAACGGTCCAAGAACAAGTCATGGGCTGTGAGATTAGGCCCTGAAGCAAAACACCGAGCTGCAGCTGTCCAGCTCCATTCTGCACCTGCTCAGCCAAGTCCTCAAACAAGGTGCAGCAGCTCCTCCTGGAAGGAACAAGGAGCACAGCAGCTCTGCAGCCCCTGCTGAGCTCCTTCCAGGGCTGCTCACCTGCTCCTCCACTACCAGACCTTTTCTGCACCAGCCAAGTTCTCACCTGGTTGGTTTCCACTCGCTTCATGAAGAGATCGGGGATCCAGAGTGCAAAGAACAAGTCCCTGGCTCGCTGCTCTTCTTTCCCTGTGTTCTTCTTCAAGTCCAGGAACTCAAAGATGTCCAAGTGCCACGGCTCCAGGTAGATGGCAAAAGCCCCAGGTCTCTGGCACATGGAACACAATCCAGATCAGAACAAACTCTCCTTGGAAAGAAACATCCTGCCCTGCTCCCGAGTGCCCACAACACCCCAAACCAGCTGGGAACTGGGGGGCAGCACCAGACACCAACACAAGGGGAAAATGCTCCTGAGTGCCCACAACACCCCAAACCAGCTGGGAACTGGGGGGCAGCACCAGACACCAACACAAGGGGAAAAATGCCCTTTTATGATGATGTGTCACCCACAACCACTCCAGCAGCTCCCTGATGTTCGTGGGCCAGCCCTTGCCAGTGGAAGCTCCCCCATTACCGAGGCTCCCTTCTGGACCCTGGTTAAGGTACCTTGTTTCCACCTTGATCCACGTAGCGGGCGGTGTTGTTGTAGACCCTCAGCATGGGAACGAGCCCGTTGGAGTTCCCGTTTGTCTGCAGAGGCACAGGAAAACCACCAGTAAAAGCAACTCCCTGCAAGGGCTGGCCTGCACTTGCTGTGGCTCTTTCCCCAGAGCTCTTACACTGATCACCACCAATTATCTCTAGTCCCTTCCCCACACTTTTTATAACAAAAATGTATATATCAGCTACGTGTCCCAGAGTTAATAAAATGTCCTTCCTAACATCTTTGCCCTACATTATGCCACCTAAAGGCTTGCAGGGTTTACACACACTGTGACAAAAAACCCCAAGCACACATCCATGGAAGGTCTGGGGCAGTTAGGGACACAGAAAGGCAAAGGGCTAGTGCACGAGTCTCTGGGCATATTCCTAGGCTGCTAACAGACAAACATTGGAATTGCCTGACCAAACAGTGGAATAAGATCCTCTGTTGGAAGGATTTCTATGAGGAAGCCAAAACAGCGAGGAAAACCAGCCATCCTGCCTTAGGCCAAGGACCTGCTGAGGGAGGCTCAGTGCTGTGTGAAGTGAGAGGGAGGCAGCACTGGTTTGGCATCCCCTGGGAGCAGCAGGAGCGTCCCCGTGCTGTGCCCGTGCTGTCCCCGTGCTGGGGTGACTCAGAGCACTCAGGCACTCACCCCAGCGATGTAGCTGCCCGTGGCACGGATGCAGCTGACGGCAAGGCCAATGCCCCCAGCAGACTTGGAGATGAGGGCACACTGCTTCAGGGTGTCGTAGATGCCCTCGATGCTGTCGTCCTTCATGCACAGCAGGAAGCAGCTGAGGGAAACAAATGTTTTCAGCGGACAAAGATGGGGAGGAAAAGTTGTAAGTGTTTCACCAGGCTGCAAAAACCAGGGCAAACAGGGGACCTTCAGCGTGCTCCACAAAGCAATCCCACAGGAGTGGAATAAAGGACAAACCAGAAAACATCACGAGCAATACTTGCACTGCTGATACCTCTGCTACCAAACATTTTTAATCATAGAACTGTGGAATGTCCTGAGCTGTAGGGACCCCCAGGGATCCCCCAGTGCCACCCCTGCCCTGCCCAGCCCCCCAGCAATCCCACCCTGGCATCCCTGGCAGCGCTGGGGTGCCAAAGGCTCCTGGAGCTCTGGCAGCCTCGGGGCTGTGCCCATTCCCTGGGGAGCCTGGGCAGTGCCAGCACCCTCTGGGGAAGAGCCTTTTCCCAATACATTGACACAAACCTTTATAAAAATAGAATCCTTTTCCTGATATATACAATATCAAAAACCTATCAGTTATGCTTGCTGCTTTTAGAAAACAATTACCAGGATTCATTTGGTAACCTGCAGCAGACTATGCACATCAGGAATTTTCCAATATAATACAGCCATGCAAAGGTTTCCAATACCTCTAGAGTTAACAGAGACCTGGGTATTTTTCCCCAAAGACAGCTAAAACTTGATAGCAGCTGCTCAAAACTTCATAAAACACAGGCAGAAACTCAGCTGCTCATTTCAGAGGCCGTGCAAGCGTCTCGCTTGAGCAGGTGTGGTCCCCAGGGCCTGGCCCTGGCCAGGGTGCAGTGAGGAGAGGGGAGCACCTGGAGAGCTGGGGGCGGTTGGTGCCCGCGTTGAAGAGCGTGGGCGAGGCGTGCGTGAACCAGCGCTCCGAGAGCAGGTTGTAGGTCTCGATGGCGGCGTCGATGTCGGCCTTGTGGATGCCCACGGACACCCTCATCAGCATGTGCTGGGGGCGTTCAGCAACTGCAGGGACACAGAGCCACCAGTTCCAGGGGCTGGCTTGGGAGGGACCTCAAATCTCACCCCACCCCTGCCATGGCAGGGACACCTTCCCCTGTCCCAGGCTGCTCCCAGCCCCAGTGCCCAGCCTGGCCTGGGGCACTGCCAGGGATCCAGGGGCAGCCCCAGCCGCTCTGGGAATTCCAGCCCAGCCCCTGCCCACCCTGTGCCAGGGAACAATTCCTAATCCTCAATATCCCATCCAGCCCTGCCTTCCTTCAGCTTGAAGCCATTCCCTGTGTCCTGTCCCTCCATCCCCTGGAAATTGTCTCTCTCCAGGTTTCCTGGGGCTCCTCCAGGCCCTGCAAGGCCACACTGAGCTCCCCCCAAAGCTTCCCCTCTCCAGGTGAACAATCCCAGCTGTGCCAGCCTTTCCTCCCAGCAGAGCTGCTCCATCCCTCTGCTCATCCTGGAGCCTCCTCTGGGCTCTCTCCAGCAGCCCCATGTGCTCCCTGTGCTGGGCAGCTCTGCAGGTGGGCTCTCACCTGAGCAGGGCACAGGGGCACAATTCCCTTCCTGCTGCCCACACTGGGGATCAGCCCAGGGCACGGGGATTTTGGGATGCCAAGGCACGTGGCTGGGGCATGCCCAGTCCCTCACCCACCAAGCAAACCCAAAAGGCAGGGAGGAAGAAGCCTCCATGTGACAGTCACAGAGGTCACGGCAGCACACTCCTAACACTGCAGTGGGACACGTGGGAGCCAGAGTTTTTATGGAATCACAGTGACTGGGCTTGGAAGGAACTTGAGTTCTCCAGCTCAACTCCTGCTCCAAGAGCACCAGGCCTGTTTATTCAGGACTACATCCCACCAGGCTTTGAAAAACTCAAGGAACAATCTGCTCCAATGCTCAGCTGCTCTCATGGAGGAGGGAAAAACCCCCACCTGTAGTAACAGTTAAACTCAAACAAATATGCAGTCCAGAATCCAATTATGTTCCAGCTTTATGATATTATAATTAATCTCTGACCCTTCTGGTGTCCCAGGATATCCAAGACAAGGGCCTGCATCACTGGCAGCACAGCACCTAAACTTAGCTTTAATTTAATTTAAATTAACTCAAATTTTTTAAGACATGCTCAGCACTAGGAACAGCCCTTACCTTTGGAGTTGATTTTCAGCAAGTAGGAGCGTTCCAGAGTCTTTAAAAGAAAGGATGGATTTTAGCAAACAGGCAGATTTGAATTTTTTTAAAAACCCTGTTGACTCCAAACTCAATCATCTCCACACCCCTCATCCCAGGCTTCACCAGCCCTGCACTCTGCTGCTCCTCTCTTCATTAGCTTAATTAGGTGATTAACGACTGAAAACACACAATTCCACTGGAAGATTCCAACACTGCTTTGGATTACAGAGCGTGGAGCACGGCAGGAGGTTCCACACTGTCCTGAAGCCACAGGAGCAGTCTGGAGTCCCCAGAGCCCTGAGCCAGACCCAAAGCACAGCAGCACAGCTGAGCTGGCTGTGGGGGAGCAGAGCAGCCCCCGGGGTGGTGTGGGGAGACGTTCCAACAGCACGGGGAGGAGAGATGTGGGGGATGACACACTGAGAGAACTGCTCCACTGAACCCTGGCAAAACCAAAAATCCCTTCTGTGGCTTACTGAGAATCAGAGTATTTCCTTCAGCAATGGCATCCAGCAGCACTCAATGTGATCTGCTGTGAAACCCAGCCCAACAGTCAGAATATTCCAGCAGCAAGCAAACTCCATGACTGATCCCCTTGGGCAGCTGCCCTTCATCTTCGCAGCCCCACTGATGTCCCACCTCCTCCTGTGCCCCCTTTGCCCCAGTCCAGGGACCCCACAAGCATTCCCATCCTTCCCAACAGACCCAGGAGCAACGTGCTCTCTACCTTAAAGCCAAAGTAGTTGTAGGAGAAGTCTCTGTCGTAGATGATGGCAGAGTTCAGGCGCTGGCAGGAAATAACAAAATTGACCTTTACAAGGTGTAACAATGTTATTTACACCTGTTGGCACTCCTGGCCCCAAAGCTCTGTGTGAGGGGCACCAGAGCACAGGAATGAAGCAGGAACAGCGCTTCCCTCAGAACAACAAAAGCACAGCTTCAACAACCTTTTTCCACTCAGTTTTTGGCTGAATTTACTGGGATCTAATTGGACAACAAGAAACAAAACACAGAACCAAAGGACAAAAGGAACTTCCTGGTCAGAACACAGACCTGGAATGACCTGGAAACTGAACCCAAATCACTTCCCTGCCTCCTGTGCTGCCTCACTTTGCTCCAGCACAAGGTACTTCTTCTCAATTCAATTACTTGTGCTGATTATGGCAATGGGAACATCCAAGAAAACAAATTTTACTACAAAAACATCCATAGAGGAAGAAAACTCCTACATCCCCTCTTACACTTTCCACTCATGCCCTGCACTGGTTTCTGTGTTGGTTCTTTTACCCTAAAACAAACATGGCTTGCTTAAAAAATAAGAAAAGCAAATTATTTAAGTTTTGAAAATCCAGTGCAATAGTCCAGAAGTGAAAAGAACCGCAGTACTTACATCTTTGTTGGCCAGAACTATGTCTAGAGTCTCTTTGGAGATCATGGGGGAGTGCTTCCCGTTGTGAGGGTTGATGTAGGTGTAGAGATCCTCCATCACATCTGCGAGGGAAAGGGATGTGAGCAGGACATGTCCAAGCCTGTCCCTGCAGCACGAGGCACTGGCATTCAGGGATGGGCAAGGCAGGAAAGTCCTTGGAAATAACCCCCTCCAGCCCCTCAAACACTCAACTGCTCTTCTGCTGCTCAGCACTGCCAACTTCTACAAATTCTGCACTTCTACAAATTCTGCATTTCTACAAATTCTGTCAAAACCCCACTGTGAAAAGTAACAAATGGGGAGGAAAGCGGGAACAACCTGATCTCAATCCACCACATTTTTCACCGTTCCATTTCTACAACCGCTTTTCATAAACCAGGCAACTCCATCTGCCTTGGGAAACTCGTGGGTTTCATCTCCACGGCACTTCCAGCCAGCCTGGGCCCTCAGGAGCTCCCACTTGAGAGATTTCCCTGTTTCTGTGCTCCAAAGCTCTGTCTGTGTCAGTGCCCCCAGCAGCTGGAGGCGTTCACCCACCACTGAAGACTTTCTTGGTCTCCTTGTGCAGGTTGGACACGGCGATGCGGGCGGCCAGGATGGCGTAGTCGGGGTGCTTGGTGGTCAGCGTGGCCGCGGTCTCTGCGGCCAGAGTGTCCAGCTCCACCGTGGTGACCCCGCTGTAGAGCCCCTGGATCACCTTCATGGTGATCTGTGCCTGCAGGAGGGAAATGCCCGAGCTCAGGGAGCCCCCGTGCGCCCGGCTCGGAGGGATCCAGCGCCCGCAGCACCGCCCGCTGTGCGGCAGGAGGAGGAGAGCAAACTGCAACTGGGAGAGCTGGGAGTGCTCCAGGAGAGGGGCTGGGGACAGGGCATGGAGGGACAGCAGCCAGGGAAGGGCTGCCAGTGCCAGGGGGCAGGGCTGGATGGGAGATTGGGAATTGGGAATTGTTCCCTGGCAGGGTGGGCAGGCCCTGGCACAGGGTGCCCAGAGCAGCTGGGGCTGCCCCTGGATCCCTGGCAGTGCCCCAGGCCAGGCTGGGCACTGGGGCTGGGAGCAGCCTGGGACAGGGGAAGGTGTCCCTGCCATGGCAGGGTGGCACTGGGTGGGCTTGAAAGCTAATTCCAACCCAAACCCTGCTGGGATTCCTTGGAGGGATGGCTTCCTGGCAATAGGATCGACCAGTCTCTACTGAACCTTTGTGAACTGCTGCTACTTTTGCACAGCTCGTGGGATTTACAGCCCTGCAGGGACCATTAGCACAGGGTTTGGGAGGGTTACTGCTGGCCTGGCAGATCCAAGTCCCAAAGGAGAAACTGAGCTCCAGGGAAAGAGGTCACACAAGACTGCAGAATAAATAAGAGTTCAGGGGCACAAGGAGGCAGGAGGACTTGGAATTTCATTTCTGTCCTTAGCATCAACTCCCAGTCACTGGGGGCAAGTCTGGACACATCATGCTGTGGTCACCAAGTCACCAGTGTCCTCCTCCTGCTGTCCACCACAAGGACTTTTGGGTACAGGACCAATGGCAGCTGTTTGACTGGTGGAAATTCAGATAGGAGAATGGATCATGAGAACTTGGGAGATGGGAAGAGCCCTAACTGGTGACTCCAAATGGCCAGAGTGGGTCTGAGACCTGCATAAAAACCTCACAGACACCAGCAGATCCAGTGGGGACTCATCCTGGGCACAGGCTTTGGAAGGAGAAGCTTCCATGAGTGGGATCAATGCCCACCCCAAATCAGCTCAGAAAACCAAGCAGGGATGTGGCAATGGCAGGGAATTCTGTCCTGCTCCTTGACCAGGAGGGGATCCAGAGGCATTGCTCCAGCTTTGCAGACTCTGGGAACAACCTACCAAATCAAAAATATGGGAATTGGAGCAACAAAACTCGTTTTTTTAACTACCAGGGGCTCAATGGCTTCCCCAAGGTTTGAGGAGAAAGGGATTTATGGCAGGGAAAGGGGATTTTCCCCTCCACAGTCTCTGCACCTGGGAAGCGAAACCCCTCAGAGCACAAACAATGCAACAAACCCGTTCTGGACGAGTCTGCCAAGAGTTCAGGGAATCCCAGAAGGTGCTGAGCGGAGGGGAGCCCCAGGAGTCCCCCCGCCCAGGCCAGGACCCCCCGTTTCTCCTGCCCCAGAGGCGGGTCGGGCAGGGCTCGGCGATGGCACTCACGGGGTCCACGAAGTCGGCGTTGAGGCCGTAGCAGAGCTTCTGGATGCGCGAGGTGATCTTGTCAAACATGACCCGCTCCTGGCGCCCGTCTGCCACACAGCACCCGGGGAGAGACAGGGAGAGCCAGCTCAGCACACAGCACCCGGGGAGAGACAGGGAGAGCCAGCTCAGCACACAGCACCCGGGGAGAGACAGGGAGAG
>VZRH01006492.1:194001-204474 GCA_013397555.1 Urocynchramus pylzowi
TCATCCCTCGGGACAGGCTCGGCCCTCGCAGGGAGGGGGGACCCTCTCAGTGGCCGGGGTGAGCCGGGGGCTGTGAGCAGCAGGGTGTGACCCACAATGTGCTGAGGGAGGACGGGAGAGCCCCCAGGAGCATCTCAGGACGGACTGAGCCCCGGGTCAGGCTGGCACAGCCAGGGACACCCCGGCGTGTGGCCTCAGGGCACGGGGGACACTGCCCGTGCATCCCTCGGGGGGGGCACAGAGCCCCCGGCACCCGGCCTGCTCCAGGGGAGCACTCTGTCATGGTCCTGCCACCCAGGCACAGCCTGTCCCCTGCCCTGGAGAGCCCCGCTGTGCCCTGGTCCCTCCCTCTGGCCCTGCCCAGCCAGGACAGGGGACACGGGACAGGGGACGGGCCCTGCTCCCGGGAGCCCTCTCCTCTCCGTGTGGATGTGGCAGCTGGACCTGGCTCTGCACCAACACCCCTCGGGATGGCCCTTTCCCCCTGTCCCTTGTCACCAGGGTCCTTCCCCCCCTGTCCCTGTCACCAGGGTGCTCAGCTGGGTCCCCGGGCACGGCGGGTTCGAGGAGTGCAGGGGGCCGGGGAGGGTGCCCGGGGAGGCGAAGCCGGGGCCAGGCGTGGCCCGGCCCGGCCGTGTCCCAGCCTCCCCAGAGCGGTGCGGGGACAGCCGGGCCCGCAGCGGGAGCACACGAGTACCGGCGGGGCAGAGCCCTCCCCTGCCCCGCGCAGCGAGCGCTGCCCAGGACGGGATCCCCTTCCCCGGGGCGCAGCCGAGGGGCCGGGCTGGAAAAGGGACTCGGAGAAAGGAGGGAGAACCGCTGCGACCCGAGTCACCCCGGGGCAGCGGAGCCTCCCGGCCCTCCCTCAGCCTGTGCAAAAGTCGGAGGAGGCAGGAAAACAAATTAATAACAACAATAAAAAATAAAATTAAAAAAAAATAAAACCACATTGAAACCAAACCCAAAGGCCGCGTGGCTGAGCAGAGCAGGAGTAACTGGAAGCCATGCACAGCGAAGCCGGGACCGCAGCGCTCGCAGGGAGGGCAGGGGCGGCTCTTCTCGGGGGAGCCGGCGGCGTCGCGCTTCTTCGTCTCGGAGATGAGGAAATAAATAAGTTTAAATAGCTCCTCCCGTGCCGGCGCTGGGTGACTCGGGTGCGAGGGTCCGGGGCCGCGCTGCGCTCCCGGTGCACGGCCGGCCCCGGGCCCGGCGGGACGCGTCCGGGGGTGTCCCCCCCTACTTCTTGGGCTTCTTGAAGATCTTTAGGGGGAACTTTTTCTTGCTCTGGCCGAGGTCAACCTCGTCGCCCGTCAGGCTGCTGTCCTCATCCCCCGGGCTCTTCTTGGCGGCCAGCTGCGGGATGCGGGTGTTCCTGGCGCCGCTGGGCCGGCAGTCAGAGATGGGGGAGGGGGTGTCGGGGTCGGTGGAGCTGGGGCTGTGCGACCGGGACGAATCCGAGTGGCTGGGCTTGCCGGCCGTCGGGTGGCTGATCTCCCCCAGGCTGGAGGACTTCTCCATGCCGTGGTTCACCATCATCATCTTCTTCATCACCATGGGGCTCTCGGGCAGCCGCTCCTGCAAAGCCGCCAGGGCGGAGGGCTCCCCGTGCCGGCTGCCGCCGTTGGGGGTGGGCGCGCCGGGGCCCGGGGGCCCGGGGACAGCCTCCTCCATGGACCTGGTCAGCAGCGTGGGCCGGGCAGCCAGCAGCTTGGGCGCCGGGCTGGGGATACGCTGGTGGTCGCTCAGGTGCGGGATGGAGGAGTCGGAGTCGCAGCGAGTTAAATCTCTGCGGTGGAGAGCGCCGAGAGACACGGGTCAGTGCCGGCCCGGCCCGGCCCGGCCCCGCACACACGGATGGCAGCAGCGGCTGAGGGGGCGGGGGGACCCCAGGGACCCCCAGAGAGGCTGGCAGTGAGCCCCTGCCCACCCCGGCCCCGGCTCTCCCCTCTCTGTGCGCCCAGGGTCGGGGATCCCCAGGCCGGGGGCTCACCCTGAGCAGCTGCGAGGACACAGAACTGGGATGGGATCCACTCCTCCCCGTGGGTCCCAGGGGGATCCCTCATTCTGGGATGGGATCCCTCATTCTGGGATGGGATCCCTCATTCTGGGATGGGATCCCTCATTCTGGGATAGGATCCCTCATTCTGGGATGGGATCCATTCCTCCCCGTGGGTCCCAGGGGGAGCCCTCAGTCTGGGATGGGATCCCTCATTCTGGGATGAGATCCCTCCCTCCCCGTGGGTCCCAGGGGGATCCCTCATTCTGGGATGGGATCCCTCATTCTGGGATGGGATCCCTCATTCTGGGATGGGATCCCTCATTCTGGGATAGGATCCCTCATTCTGGGATGGGATCCATTCCTCCCCGTGGGTCCCAGGGGGATCCCTCAGTCTGGGATGGGATCCCTCATTCTGGGATGAGATCCCTCCCTCCCCGTGGGTCCCAGGGGGATCCCTCATTCTGGGATGGGATCCCTCATTCTGGGATGGGATCCCTCATTCTGGGATGGGATCCCTCAGTCCGGGATGGGATCCATTCCTGCCCATGGATCCCAGCGGGACCCGAGAGCGCTCCCAGCTCGCCCCAAGCCCGGTGTTCCCAGTTCCCGGAGGGTCCCTCAGCCCTCGCCACATCCGTGTGTGCCCGCGCCCCCCGAGCCCCCCGCCCCGCTCAGCCGGTGCCAACCTCTAATCCCGGCGGGAGGAATTAGAGCTCGGCCGTCCCCACGCGAAGCCATGCCCAGCCCCGCCGCTGCACGTGGTTTGTGCCCAGCCTGTGCCTACCGGTGACGGCCAACGGGGCTCCCGGGGCCCCTCTGGAGAGTGGGAGGCAGGAGGACGAGGGAAATGACAAGTCACAGCTCGCTCCTCCCGGCGGGATGGCTGCTGGCCCCACTCCCCGGGCCTGCGCANTGAGGGGCCCGGCCCTGCCCGCACAGCAGCGTGCGGCGGAATGGGAGGCAAATGGAAAGGAAAAGAGCGAGGGGAGAGAAGCGAAAAGGGGTGGGAAGAGATGGGAGGTGCTGACCTGTCCCTCGCCCCGGAGCCCCCTGACCTCTGCTCCTGCACAGACCCCTGCACACGGGTCACCAAACCTGCCTGGCATTGCACGGAGCCCCCAGATCATCTCCTATGGTACCACCATCAACCACCATCAGCCTGGAGGCAGCTGAAGGGAGCGGCAAGACAAGGGAAAACCTCCTCAAAAGAGCTGGAGACATGCAGGCAGAGCTGGGGAGATGCTCAGGGATCACTGGTTTGGGTGAGAAGGAACCATCCAGTGCCACCCTGCCATGGCAGGGACACCTTCCCCTGTCCCAGGCTGCTCCCAGCCCCAGTGCCCAGCCTGGCCTGGGGCACTGCCAGGGATCCAGGGGCAGCCCCAGCTGCTCTGGGCACCCTGTGCCAGGGCCTGCCCACCCTGCCAGGGAACAATTCCTAATCCTCAATATCCCATCCAGCCCTGCCTTCCTTCAGCTTGAAGCCATTCCCTGTGTCCTGTCCCTCCATCCCCTGGAAATTGTCTCTCTCCAGGTTTCCTGGGGCTTCTCCAGACCCTGCAAAGCCACACTGAGCTCCCCCCAAAGCTTCCCCTCTCCAGGTGAACAATCCCAGCTGTGCCAGCCTTTCCTCCCAGCAGAGCTGCTCCATCCCTCTGCTCATCCTGGAGCCTCCTCTGGGCTCTCTCCAGCAGCTCCAGCTTCTCCCTGTGCTGGGCCAGCTCTGCAGGTGGGCTCTCACCTGTGGGGCACAGGGGCACAGTCCCAGTCCCTTTCCTGCTGCCCACACTGTGGGACCAGCCCAGGGCATGGGGATTTCAGGTCCCAGTGCTCGTGGCCAGGGCCTGTGGAGCTTCTGCCCCCAGTGCCCAGCCCCTTCTCCCCAGGGCTGCTCCCAGCCCCTTCTCCCAGGCTGTGTTTGTGCTGGGACTGCCCCGAGCCAGGGGCAGGACCTTGCCCTGGGTCCTGCTGAGCTGCACGAGGCTGGCACGGTGCCAGCCCCCCAGCCTGTCCAGGTGCCTCTGGATGCCCCATCCCTGCCCTGCAGTGTGTGCCCGCAGCAGCCAGCTCCATGTCACTGCCAGGCTGCGGCTGCCCTGAATCCCTGTCCCTGATGATGTTTCCCAGCGCTGGTCCCAGTCCTGGCCTCTGAGGAGGGCACTTCTCCCTGCTCTCCACAAAGGGATGGCACACGCTGGAGTCCTGGCTGGGCTGGCACGGGGAGCTGGGCCAGGCCCAGAACATTCTCCTTGTGCTGGAACCAGAGCGTTTCTTCAACAGAACCCACGGAATAAAGCCGGGCCCTCGTTCAGCAGCTCCAGGGAACACACAGAGGAACAGGGGATCCTGTGGGCGGCTGGCAGGCATTCAGCTGTGGATCTGCTGGGGGAGCCCAGCTGTGCAGAACACCTCAGCTCTCCTCTTCCCCAGCAGCAAGGAGCCCTGGGCACTGCTGGCACTGTCCTTGTCCTCGCATGGAGCCAGCCCGTCCCGGCGAGCCGCCGGGGAACGGAACAATCCAATGGTGTGAGGTCCCAGGCTATTCTGAGCGGGCAGCTGGAGCCCCTCCAAGGGACACAAGTGCCATGGCCACACGTGTGCAGCCAGCGAGCTGCCGGGGCCACCAGCGGGTACGGCGGAAGGTCACCGTCACGGCCCTGGCCCACGGCTGTCACTGCGGTGACTGGGGAGCAGCAGCAGCCACGCAACACAGTGGGGCTCAACTCGGGGTGCTGGAGCTGACCCCCAAAGCGTGGACACACCCACACGTGGGCTGGGACACCTCGGGATGCTGCCAGTGCCTGCAGATGGAAAGTCACTGCCATCGCAGCCTCCAGCTCCTTCAAGGAATTCAGGAATCTCCTGCCCTTCCCAAATGTCTCTGCTCATGGCTTACCACCCCTGCAAAGGGGAATTTCTGCTGGGAATTCCTGCCTGGACACTCCCCTCCCAGGGAAGGTGGCAGAAGCCCCCCCTGCACATGCCGAGCCCTTGCTGAGAGCACCTACTTCCAGAGGTTAATTTCCTCCACAAATCCCTGGAAAGTGCCCCCTTTCCAGGAGAACAAAGCTGACTTTGGCTGCAGGGGCTGGCACCGGCCCAAGGCCGGGAGTGGCCAACGCTGGGTCCCAGCAGAGCTGGGGAAGGAGCGAGGCTGTGGGGCAGCACCTTGGCACGGGAATGGTGCTGCTCAGAGCCAGGGTCAGGGCCAGGCAGGATCGGGTCCTGGCAGGAATGCAGTGCCCACCCTGGACTCAGGTCACGGAGGTGGCAGAGCCCCGAGGGACCCCACGTGCCCTGGCTGGGGATGGGGGCACAGCAACACCCACTCCCTTCACAGGCAGCGTCCCAGCTCCACCAAAGAATCTTCTTTTCCAGGAAATCCAGCCCATCCCTTCTGCCTGCCACAATGCCACAGGGAGAGATCCAGGTGAGGGTCGGTGATATAAATCCCTTCAAACAGCAAGAGGGCAGCAAACACAGGAAAAAATGGATGTTTTTCAACTGAGGAGACTTCAAGGATGTGCGAAGAGGGCGAGTGTTCCTTGCTGGGCTCCAGAGAGCTGCTCCCTCTCCTGCGGGGCTGGCAGGTTTCCATCCAGCAGGGAGCAGAGCAGTCCTGCAGCGCTGGCAGCGTCTGCAGAAAGTGACGACAGCAGATGGAGAGCCATGCTCTGCTCCAGGAGGATCTTCTGCCCGCAGAGCAGACGCTGGCAACCCGATCCCAGGACAGCTGGTCCCACACCCCGGGAGGTGGGCAGGGCCTCGGTGACACCACGGCCACTGTGTCACCCCCTGGGACCGCTCTCGCTGCAGCACAGGGCCGTGTCCCCACTCCTGGGGTGGCTGTTCTCTGGGATCCTCAGCCCTGGAGTGGATGCACCACACGGCTTCCACCTCCTTGGAGCCCCAGCTCATCCCTCTGGGCTCACCCCAGAGGGGGGACTGCGGGAGCTGATGCCCAAGAGCACACAATTAATTCCTGAACATTCTAACTCTGCTCATGCACACTCTCTCCAGCTGTAACTCAGGAATGTATTCCTGAAGGACACATTGAAGAGCCGGTGACAGCAGCACCCACCAGAGCAGCAGCAGTGCCCACCCTGCTGTGCCAGGCTCCAGGGACATGCCGGCACACAGGACACACCCACCACGGCAGGGACACTCCAAGGGACACCTGGCACAGGCACACAGACCTCCTGCATTCCCTACTGGGGCGCCCACGGGCTGATGTTGGGAGCTGGACACCAATGACCAGGAACTTGTGGGATTTTCTTCAGCCCCAAATGAGCCTTTTCCTGGTGGTTCCCACGAGGCAGCGCCCAACAGCGGGGACAGGATTCCTGGGATCACACTGGCTGGGTCAGAGGCAGCAAGAGGAGTGGACACTCCTGAGTCCATGCCAGGACAAGAGGGAGGAAAGAGCATTCCCAGGGTACTGCCATCATCCCAGATGAGGCTCAGCCTAGGCCTGGCCTATGTCCCACTGATATCCATGACGATTATGCTCCTGAATTGTTCCAGCACATTTTCAAGAGGAAAAGCTATCCCAGGACCATGATGGGATCCCAGGAAGGGACCAGAGGAAGTGTTTCTGCAGAGCAGCAGCAGCCCCCGACGGCTCATCCCTCCTGGAAACCACAGAGAAGGCAACTGGACAGGGAAATACCTGGGAGCCTGAGCCTTCCTCCATGCCAGCAGTGCTCCCTGCTCTTTTCCATGGATCCAGGCACTCCAGCACCTCCACGGAGCGACCCTGCCAGCACTCAGCTGACTAAGGCAGGATGGATCTGCTTCCTCCTGGCTCCCTCCCACCCCACCGGGATCCACCCCAGCCGGGAGGGAGGGTGAGGAGATGGGGATGGTGAACAAAAGAAGCAGAGAGCAAAGCATGGAATAAGGAAAGCCTGGAGTACAGGAAGCCTGGGAGTGGAGGAGGAGCAGGAGAGGAGCAGGAGGAGGATGGAGAACAAACACCTATTTTTCCCCAGCCCTGCAGCCCATGAGGGATTTCTCTGGGTGCTCCCGCTCGGGTCCAGCCTGGCACGGCCCAGGAGATGCCCTGGGTGTGCTCCAGCAGCCACAGCTCCCTGGCTGCCTCATCCCTCGTGTCTGCCTCTCGGAGCACCCTTGGCTGCCGGGCTCCACGCGTGTGGCACCAGGGACCCAGGCTTTTCTCAAGGCAAAGTCCCAAATCTGCTGTGGGGCTGAGCTCGGCGCAGCCTCAGCGCACACCCAACAGCAGCTTCCTCCCTCCCTTCCACCCTGCTGTGCAGAGCTGTGAATTACTCATTTCCCTGGATTCCTGACTCTCTCCCTTCCCTGAGCTTTGGCTGCCGCCTCCCTTCCTGGTTGGAGAAGGGCCTGGGCATGGGCACTGGGTGCTACACTCCCATCTCCATCGGTTTCATGCACCTGAGGCAGGCACTGGCAGCAGAAACCTCTGTGCACACACAGCCCCTCCAGCCCCTCTCCCCCCGGGGACCCCCCGATCCCGCAGCCGCCTCGGGCCCGGAACCGCTCTGACCTTATTGGCGCCGGATCCTCTGAAGCCAATTGCAAAAGAGAAGCAGAGAGTGAGGAGTTGAGGGGGTGGCTCCCTGCCAGGACAAGCCCAGCAGGACCCCGGAGACAGCGATCCCCAGCCTCGCTGGGGGCAGCTCCTTGGAGAGGTTTCTCCTGCGAGCTCTGCCCGGCCTCGGCTCTGCCGGATGTGGGAGAGGCTAGAGAGCTCCAGCAGCCCCACACCAGGGTGGCACATTCCTCCTACCAAGGGAGCCAGGACTCTCTGGGGTTCTGCTCTGGTCCTTGGGAGTGACTCCCTGGAAGGCCCTTCTGAGGCCCCACTGTGCTGCCTGCCTCCCCAGGAGGTGAGGGATGTCAGGAAAGGCCTCCAGGAGCGGGGATATCAAGGAGGAGCAGCGATCCATGGGCCCGGCAGCGGCGCTTTTGGGGATGCATCAAAGCAGGGTCTGCTAGTGATGCAGTTGGATAAAACAGTCATCAGCACACCACAAACCCACATCTTGGGCAGCCAGCTCTTCATCTCTGCTGCTGGGCCGAGCAGGGATGCTGAGGTGGGGGAGCTGCCTGCTGTGGTGCAGCTGGAGCAAACCCCAGGTGGGAGGTTCTGACTGCACTGCTTCCCCTGCACCACCAGCTGGGCTTTGCCACATGAGCAGGGACAGGACAGTCCTGCTGGCACCCAGGGGTGACCAGCTGGGCTCTGGCCAGGGCAGGCCCCACTTAGTCCCTCCTAACGACCTCTGGCACCATCCCCATCCCTCCCTGGGGTCTCCACACTGGATCCCATTTCCCTCTGCCACTCTCAGGGGGTCTGCAGGGACTCAGGCTTTGTCCTGGGCAGGAATTAATTCCATGTGCCACGTGCCTCAGTGCAAATAAATCACATTTAAACAGCTGTTTTGGACACAGGACATGAGCCCCAGGCTGTCAGGATGAGCCCTCCCTCCTGCAGAGTCAGGGAGGCAATGGAAGCAGGGACCAGCAGCATTCCCAGCTTTTACCAGTCAAACTGGGACAGCTGCAATTGAGCTCCCACTGGTAGGAATTAATTAATTACACTGCTTCTCATCATCCCCAACCAACCATTACTGAATTAAGTGAGATCCTGCTCCTTAATTCTCCATTGTGGAGCAGGTGCAGGAACTTCCCCCTCGGTATTCCAGACTCCAGAAGGTGCCCGGGGCTGCTCAGCTTGGAGACACAGGGGCAGGGAGGGGGTGGAACATCCAAACCAGAGACTGTGAACAAGGCCAGGGCAGATCCCAGCACCTGAGGGCAGGGGAACCCACAGGTAAGGGGATAATGGGACAAGGTGCTGCCATGGGTGAAGATGTGGTGACTGGGAATGTTTCCCTGCCTGGAGAAATGATGGTGGAAGGACATTTCCTCTCTCCTCTGCCTCACCCAGAGACCTCCAGCCTTCTCCCAGCAGACTGCTCCCCAGTACTGAGGAGACTGTTTTTAATTTTGCCATGGAGAAAGCATGGAACAGAGATGGAATGACCTGGCAGGACAGGACTCCCTGGTCCATCACAGCCTTCCCACTGCCTGCACCGAGTGCCTGGGACAGCTGAGGCCACGAGCACACATCACTGCCCCAGGGGATCCCACAGGGACACACCGCCTTGGACTGGCTGCACCCCCCACCCCGTGGGACGTGTGGGATCTCACTGGGGTGACAGCACCCCAGGAGCCTGACCCTGTGCTTGGGACACACAGCATTCCTGTCAGGCTGTCAGGGCCCCCTCGGAGCACCAGGCAGGATTCCTGCTCCTCCTGTCACCAGCACCGAGGACTGGGCAGCTCTGGGATTGAGGGATGGGGCATAACCAGTCCCTAGGATGCACCAGCTCTCCAAAGAGCCAACGGAAAGGGACCAAGCTAAAGCCAACAAAAGCAGCTCCAACTCCCTCCTCAGACATTCCGTAGCCAAGACACCTCCGTTCCTCACCCCTACCAGACCAGGGGCGGACTCACTCCAGAACACATTCCTGAACTGCCACTCTGGCACCTCTGAAAACCATCCCCGATTTCTCCCACTGCTACCTCGTGGTCCCCACCCATCGTGTTCCCTTTGCAATTCACTTGTGAGGACCCCAAGGACCCCAGGCTTCAAATCAGGTCAGGTTTGGTGATCAGTTCTGTTACCTCCTCACATCCCCTTGTTTAGGGAATACCGAGCACCTGGGAATTCTCATTTGCTTAGCTGCAGTAAAACAACAGCAGAGCACCTCGGGAGTGCCCCCCCTGAGCTCGTGGGCATGGGGACGGCCCACGGAATCCTCCTTAGAGGCTCCAGCGGCTCGGGAGAGCAGCGGAAGGAACAAAAGCGATAAATTACGGAACAAAGGCCCAAAAGAAAAGGGCGGGAGGAACGTGAGAGAAAGAGCACCCGGGCAGGCATCAGCTCTGAGGCACGGCAGGCAGGAGGCAGCTAGAAAAGAAACAGCAATATACCCAAAGCTCCCAGTGCGACAGCGAACTCCAGAGGTGACATCAGGAGGGGGCAGGTCGGGGATGGAATCCATCTGGAGGAAATAAGAGGTGGTGTGATGGTAATAGATAGGGTGGACATGGCAAGCAGGAGCAGGTGCGGTGGTGGTGGATGAGGAGCAGGAGGTGGAGGAGGTGGAGGCAGGCGATGGGCTGGAGCCGGGCAGGTCGGAGCTGAAGGACTGTCCGGAGGTGAGGCTGTGCATTCGGCGCAGGGACACTCGGCCCGCCCGCAGCGGGGCCACGGGGCCCGCCTCGGGCTGCCCCGGCACGAGACTCTCTACCAACCTCTGCGATCCGTGGCCGTGCTGCGGCTCCACCAGGCGCTGCCGGACTGTGCTGGGCAAGGCCGGAGCTGCAACGACACACGGGGGACAGTGAGGGCACGGCCCGGCCTGCAGAGCTCCATGAGGGGACACTGAGGGCACGGCCCGGCCTGCAGAGCTCCATGAGGG
>VZRH01006494.1:0-42427 GCA_013397555.1 Urocynchramus pylzowi
TCTGGGGGGCTTTGATGGATTGTGACTCAGGGGGCACTTTGGGGGTCCTTTGATGGATCATGACACCCCCTCAGCTGCCTCTCATGTGAATGTCCCGTGGATGTGGCCCTCCTGGGGTTGAGGGTTTCACAGCTCGGCCAGTTTCTGTAAGGGAGGATGGGTCACTGCCTCTAACCAGAGGTTACACCTGAAAGCTCCTCCCTCCATCCCTGTTTTGGGGGGAGGCTTTGTAAACCTGGCTTCTGTGAGCTATGGTCTCCCCCACCCCAAACCCAGACAGGAGAGAGTTTCTGTAGCATTTGGCTCTCTTGTGGATGCATTCCTTTCCTTCAGCCTTGTTGGTTTCTCCCCAGGCCTGAGATGATTGATGAATGGGTTTCTCTTCATCTAATCTCAGCAGTTTGACTTTCAGTACAAAGTTCTTCAAGGTTTCTGAGACTGTAGCTTCTTTATACAGTTTATAATGAGCAAAATTTTATATCAATGTTTAAGGCATGAACTATTTTAGTCTCTTATACCAGGGGATCAGACCCAGCCAGCATGGGTTTAGGAGGGGCAGGTTGTGCTTGAACCAACCTGATCTCCTTTCATTACCAGGTGATCCATCTGGTGGATGCAGGAAAGGCTATGGATGTTGTCTACCTGGACTCCAGCAAAGCCTTTTACTTTTACTGTCTCCCACAGTATACTCCTGGAAAAGCTGGAAGCCCACAGCTTGGACAGGTTCACTGGGTTAAGAACTGGCTGGAGGGCCAGGCCCAGAGAGTGGTGGTGATCAATGCTGCATCCAGTTGGAGGCCAGTCACCAGTGGTGTCCCTCAGGGCTCTGTGCTGGGACCAGTTCTATTTATCTTTATTGATGACATGGATGAGGGGACTGAGTCCACCATCAGTAAATTTGCAGATGACATTAAGCTGGGAGCATGTGTTGATCTGTTGGAAGATAGAAGGGCTCTGCAGAGGGACCTGGAATGGTTGGATGGATGGGCAGAGTCCAACAACATGAGGTTTAACAAGTCCAGGTGCCGAGTCCTCCACTTTGGTCATAACAACCCCCTGCAGTGCCACAGTGGGACAGTGTGGCTGGACAGTGCTCAGGAGGAAAGGGACCTGGGGGTGCTGGTCAACAGCCAGCTGAACATGAGCCAGCAGTGTGCCCTGGTGGCCAAGAAGGCCAATGGCATCCTGGCCTGTGTCAGGAATAGTGTGGCCAGCAGGAGCAGGGAGGTCATTCTTCCCCTGTACTTGGCACTGGTGAGGCCACACCTTGAGTGCTCTGTCCAGTTCTGGCCCCTCAGTTTAGGAAGGACATTGAGACACTTGAGCACGTCCAGAGGAGGGCAACAAGGATGGTGAGGGGATTGGAACACAAGCCCTGTGAGGAACAACTGAGGGAGCTGGGGTTGTTTAGCCTGGAGAAAAGGAAACTCAGAGGTGACCTTATCACTCTCCACAACTGCCTGAAAGTGGTTGTAGTCAGGTGGGGGTTGGTCTCCTCTCCCAGGCAACCACTGACAGAACCAGAGGACACAGTCTTAAGCTGCACCAGGGAAAGTTTAGATCAGACATCAGGAAAAAATTCCTCACTGAGTGATTGGGCACTGGAATAATCTACCCAGGGAGGTGGTAGAGTCACCATCTTTAGACATGTTTAGAACAAGACTGGACTTGGCACTCAGTGCCATGGTTTAGTTCATTTAGTTCAACCTATAACCTAGGTCATAGGTTGGATTTGATGATCTCAAAGGTCTTTTGCAACCTCATTCATTCTGTGATTCTGTAATCGCCAAGGAAAAGACAAAGCTTGTCATGCTCTTATTATAAAGTATGAGAGATTGCAATCAAAATAACAAATAGTTAAATGGCAGCTATAGTATATTGCTTTAAGCAAAATTTTACAGGAAGTCTGTAAGAAAGCCTAGCTCTGCTAAAGGTCTCCTTTAAAAATCAAAGTTCTTTCCACTTTCCTCAGAGTAACGTTTAGTATTTTCCTGAGGATACTTGGTGTTTATTTCCCACCCCAACTTTGTTAATGAACTACATCCAATAAGGCCAAAGTAAGCAACTGTAGCTTCTCTAATATCAGCTGTGACTGATAGAACCTGATATGTGAACTGTTGTTTACAGAACCTGATTCAGTAGGAACGTTGCAAATACTATGGCACCGCAGAGCCTGGTTGCAGTACAGCTTTTTTGTTAAATCCCGGGTAAGTCTTATTTTTGAGATTTTCACATCAGCTCTTCTGTAAACTGCAAAATCATCCTTCAAGTGAGATCAAATATGTTGTATTAGCAACCAAGTGAAAAAGCAAGAATGTGGAAGCAGCAGCTCTCCCCACAGGAGACACTTTGAAATGTGCTATAACCACAGATTAGAAGAAGTAATAAACACCAAATTAGAAAGGGCAGCAATCTTCTTTTCTATTGCAGTGTTTTAATTGGGAAGGAGAGGAGGGAAGAAGGGGATATTGGGAAACAGGACTGGTTTCAACATGCAAAGTTTTAATTGAATATATCAGTGCCCCTTTAAAACATTTAATACACTAATTACTTTTGAATTATTGAAGAATTATTGAAGGAAAAGGTCACGATGCCGAAATGATGAACCTGCTCAGAAATCAAAACTTCTAGAATTAGCACAGCATTTTTTGAGACTAAAATCCTGGTTTGCACTGCAAGATTTTGAGTCCTAAACTACAAAAATTTTATTTTGCTTGTCTTATTCAAGACAAACTTTAAGCAGACCTTTACTTCTCACTCATACTTAGCAAGAACTTTTGTTTGTTAAACATCAAAGCTTCTGTCAGTCTTGGTGGTGTGAGCAAGGGAATACTATCAGAAATTGAAAGAACTGGGGAAAAAAAAGTAGTTCCTACTAAAAACACTAAAGAAACTCCATTTGCATATAAATAAAATAATGCAGGAACACATATCAATATTGAGATCAAAATTCTAATTCTGCAGAAATATTCTGCTGAAACAATAAGATCTGACAGGAAAGGTCAGAAAGTTAATGAAATAATAGGGCATCAGGATGGAAATAATAAATAATACACAGTTTTATACATTATTATGCAGCTTTGTACAATAAGGTACTTTGTAGAAGAATTGATCATGACACTACATGAGAGTCATAAGCCATCAATCTGGCATCAAAATGAGAGATTATGATTTATTTGGAGAATATTCAGATGTAAGCCACATAAGTGTTCTGGGAAATGTAGTATAAAATATCCCCCAGCTAAAGTATTAATGCTGAGGTGAAAGTCATGGAAGTCATTCTGAAAATGTGAGTAATTGTCATAAAGAGGAAGACTGGCTCAACCATTTTTAATCATTGCAACTGCTTTTAATATATTTGCATTCTAAAAGGCTCTGCACAAAATACTGAACTAAAATATGTATCTCTTATCATTGGGCATTTCCAAAAGTTCACTCTTTTTCCTCAACTATTATAACACAGGAATGACAAACAGAAGAATACATCTGTCACCTGCCTGTCAATGCACCACTCCTGCAATTAGGTTCTAAAACCACAAGGTATTAAGCATTATGAGAATCTACCTCAAAACAAAGATGTTATTCCCTGCCTGTGCTAAAATACTCATTTTAATTGGAGAGAACTGTTGGCAATGCAAATAGAGGGTCACAAATACATGCACTAAGAAAAAATCAGTTGCACTGATGTCATTGTACATCAATAGACATCTAGTACAATATATTACTAGATGTCTTTTTTTTTCCTCCTTCAAGTCAGACTCCTTAGAATCTATTTATCTTAACGTGGCAGATTTTAATAGCTGAACAGGTTTAATTAAGTTGATCTACTTACATCAAAGTATTTTTTCATTCTGACCACCCGTACTTTTAAAATGTCAAGAAGAACCTGCATAAAAATGGCTTTTTATTTTTGGATGGGCAAAGGAGCAATTATGTTAGTCACTTTATTGTAAAGCAGTGCCTTGCAAAAACAAAAAGGCAAGGCTGAAAAATGTTAAATGAAACTCAGTAATATAAAATTCTGTCTTGACATTTCAGAAAACAGCAAATTTTAAGAAGTGACAGCCATCACCCCCAACTATTCCTTACATAGCCATCTATTTGAAAGATTTAGGATAACTCAAGTATTTCTTGTGAGGACACCATAACATCTTGAAGGCATCAGCAGCAGAAGCAGTGACACAGGAAAAGTTAGTTTACAATAGAGCCTGGCCACTTGATAGAGTGACTGGATATAAGCACTGCAGTTATCCAGCTTTCAACCAGTTGCCTTCTACAACCATTCGTAACTTCTTTCTTAGGAGTTAACTTCAGATCAGCTTTTAAAAAATTATATATATATAAAATTATAAAATCCAGTCACCTCCAGCCTCATCATTCCTCTTAAAGGGGTGGTTTCTACCCATGGATGCCAGAATAGAGATATTCCTCAGAAAAAAATATTTATCTGTAAAATATTTATCAGGCAAAATAAATATCTGTACTCGATGTGTGAGGTAACAGCATATTCACTCTGCCTTTAGAGGTAAACATTACTAAACACAGCTACCTAGGCAAATAAAGCTTTCCAGAAAATGGTAATGGGATATTATTAGTGTAAAATGAGAAGGCAGTTCCTCTTCCCTTCTCTAGATTTTTCCAGGTAAGAAAAAGACTACAAAGTACACTGAGCAAGATGCACGATGCAGACACATTCTAAAACACGATGACTGCATAAGAGACTTACATGATTAGATTATCTCCTTTAGAGCAGTAATTTTTGGCTGACAGATGCCTGTATTTTCATTGAGTCATCCCCCTAACTCTGATGCAGTTTTTTGTTCTCTACAAATACACCTCTTCCCCAAAGGCAGTCTGTTTTGTGCTGCAGTTTTATCTTTATTCCCTGCAGTGCCTGACAATGGGGTTTTGAGACAATATTGTTTAAAATGTTTCATGTAGTGCAGACAATTATGAGTTTGCACGAGTCTGTGTTGTCCATAACTATCCATTTATTCAAACACATACCAAAACCAGTAGGGTGCACTAACAAGATCCAACTGAGTGTGTAAGAATGTTATTATACCTCCCCTAGAATAAACATCTACTGCTGTGAACAATTCAAAGTCTTTAAATGCCATCAGCATGCAAGAAAATAGAAAATTACAAATCAATGTATACCACAGATTTAAGTGTATTTTCCAGCTGCCAAAACAAATTACTCTCATATGCACAACAGAGAACATCTGAAACAAATCAAGCCATGCAAATGCCTGATTGAGTGAAGTATACAGCACGCAATGACTCCCTAACACTAGAGGACTGAGTATGTCATTTTTTGGAAGCAGTGCAGCCAAACAACTATTATAATTTACTACTATTACTACTATTATTTACAATAATATTTATAATCTATTCTTTAGAGCATTTTCTCTAGCATCATAATGATTTATCATGTTTCATCTATCTTATCAGAAACTTGCTGCTGAAATGCACATCTTGCTTTTTATTTCAGAAAATCATTTATTTTTTACTACCTGCTAGAATCATCTTTAAGCTGTCAGTGGCATTGCGTACTATTTAAGGTTAATCTACTTACTGCAAGTTACATCCATTATGCCACATTATTGGGCTTCAACATAAACTGGACTATTCTTGTCTATCATGTATAAGAAATATTGTATAATTCTGTCATATTACAGTTGTGCCTCATTTAACCTCATCCCATACATAATAGACTGTCCCTTGGCTACCTTCAGATGCAACAAATCAATTTCAGAATCAGTGTAGCCTGTAGATTTAATTCATTTTTTTAAAATTCTGGAGGAGGACTTTTTAATAACTCTGAATGCTTACAATTTTTCAGCCTTGGGGCGGTTTTTTTAATCAAATTATTTAACATTTCATTGTGTGCTGTGCAGAATAGTTAGAAGCATACCCAAGCTAACACTTTGCTTCCAGTTCCCGACTCGTATCAACACAGTCCTATACAAACACATTAGCTCTGTGTTGCCACAGCTATACTTTTCCTTGAGCCTACACACAGTTCTACAAATCTACACTAAGGAATCACTTAGCCAAAGGTGGCACTGCCAAAAACTTAATACAAAATTATGAGATTTTCTAAACCCTATAATAAAAATAATACTTGGAATTACTCCAATTTTTGAGGTTTTTAAGTGAAGCAGAACATTTTCTGAATCTATCCAGCTTCATGTGGTACAGAAAAGGGAGCAGTTCTAAGGGAGAACTAAACAAAAACATTGTTATGATAGCAAAGACAAATATCTAAGTCATTTGCAGAGCAGGGACAATGAAGTTTTAAAATCTACACAAATTGTTGATTCACTGATGAAGACCTGCTGGCAAAAGAAACACTTCAAAGTGAGCTCTTGCTTCAAATTAGCTGAGCAATTGTTCCAACCATAGTAAGGAAACAATAGGAAGTGAAATACAAACCACTTTCTATGCAGTCCTTAGAAGCAAAGTCCAACTCTGACCCCACTTAAACATTTTACAGTGGAGCCACCCCGGCTCTTCCACCCAAAGAAAGCTTCTTTCTATATCCTTAATCCTGTAAAAGTTAATGTAGCAGGATATAGAAACACTGGGATTGACTCAGGTGTAATGAAAATAAGGAGCCTGGAATAGAATTCACTGAGGAGATAGGAGCTGCTAGAGGGTAGATGGATTGCTGTTGAAAAAGCTGTTTGGAGCATGGTGCTAACTAACACCAAGGTCACAGGTTCAATCCCTGTACAGGCCATTCACTTAAAAGTTGGACTTGATGAACCATGTGAGTCCCTTCTAACAAAAAATATTCTGTGAAATCTGTGAAAACTTTATTCAAGACAAAAATGCAGAATCCCCAGGGTCAACAATGACTGTGAACTAGAACTCCACACTCAGAAACTGGCTCTTCAATGACTCTAGGGCAGTGACAACCAAGCACATATCACCAAATAATCCGGACCTACAAACTAAAGACTGTTCATCAGTGCAACCCTATGGGGAGAGCAGTTATGTAATCACATGGGGAGAGCAAATACCCAGAAAAGACATTTGCCTGACTAACCCTAGGTTTACTGCTGCAGTTTCAGGATACATTGACTGGAAAAAGGAAAATGGAAAAAGACATGAACACTTCGCTTTGCTCAACTAACCCAGCAAAACTGGAGCAGCAGTTCAGCTACTTTTAGAATTCCTCTCAGCATCCATTTCCAATCATTAAACTTCACTTCTCAGAAAAAAAAGTGTTTTTCAGAGAGACATCACAAAATTACCCTCTCACAATAATCTGATTGTGAACCATTAGAAGGAGATGCATTTTACCATTCACTATATTACATAACTGCAGCTCTTCCTATGTAATGCTACAAAGATGAAGAAATTTTCCAATGAACACAACTATACACCTTCTCAAAAAGTCAAAGAGGGAAATGTGAACACAGAACGTAAATTATGTATTGGCTAAACTTCAGACATTTCAAATGTATGCTCACATGTTTAACTATGCTTATCACTTAAGTCCTGCTGGGATCAAAACCTTTTCCACAGATATTCTTCTGTCAATATTATCACTGAAAAAACCCTGGGACCTGGGGAAAAGCAGATGGTGAATTCATTCACAAAAATCTAAACTAGGCATATGCATAGATACTCAAAGATATTTTGTATAAAGCATCTTTCAAGTCACTGGTTAAAATTCAGTCAAAGAAATTCAACACAAATTCTTTCATTATCAGATAAGATATGCTACCTTATAAACCTCAAGGCAGCAGATTAAGACAGGCCACGTAACTGAAAAGCAGGCAACAAAGGCATGAACTGCTTGCATGTCAAAACCTATTTCTCCCCACAGTTACCTGAAGAAAGGTAAAAGTAATGAAACTGCAGGTTTCTACTACTGTGGGGTGGAATTTCTGGATTATGATGATGCTAACTCACTGTATCATCCTTACTATCTGTAGAAGGAGCAAAGCTGAAAGGACATGACTGGAGAGTTACTTGTCTATGCCTGAAGGTGACATTCCCAGGGTGAAGTTGCTGATGCACCCTGCACCATTCCTGACCCACTTATAACATCTCCGCCTAAAGGAAGTACTTTCCACAGCCTTACATTCTCTTAAAATGCAAACTAGGAAAAGCATCACCTATAACATCAACAGGAGTTTTCTAAATCTAATGCATAAAATCAACCAATTTCAGTGTCAATTACAAAATTCCTTCTAAGCTAACTCATTAAACTCATTTATGTGCTCTCATTAAATTCCCCTTCATGGTAACATTCTTTAGTGACAGGAACACACACACACAGACACAATGAGGCTCCGAGAAGTTTCTTGACTGTTACCGTGCAGGACCACAAGCCCCAGCCTGACCACGTTATACACAACCTGCCAGAAATCTTCCTACAGTAGGGTTTTCCTGGGAGTAGTGGGTCTGGGAGGAGAAGCCCTTCCCTTGGCACTGGGATGCCAAGGGAAGGACACTTTCTAGGACTGAGTGCCTTCAACACTTTTCTTGTAGGAGTGATTTTTCTACTGGATACCCTTTAGTGACCCTTTAGGCAAAGCAAACCCAGGACTCCTGAGAGAGAGGGGCTTGGTGAAGGGGGGTGTTGTTGCTTTTGTGTACCTCCATGGCAATCAGTGCCACAGAAGCTAAATTGAACTTCTTCACAAAAGCACCCCATCTTTTCTCTGCTCCCTATTTTATACCCTGTTCTTCTAGATGAGATAAATCTCACACATCTGTGTGACTTCTCTTGCTGCCTCTCAAAGTTAGGGAGTACAATGTGGAAATGAGCATTAGTGAAAGTTTCAGTGGGGAAGATCTTATTTATGACTTATGTCCTTTAGAGAATAGATGACTAGAAAGTTCACTATGTCCCTGTTGCCAGATTGCAGCTACATATTAAATTAATGCTTCAGTTCACCTATTTCTTACAAATGGCTGAAATCTGTTCTATAACCTGTCCAATTCTGCCAGTAGTAAAAGTATACTACCCAAGTGACATACTCTGTATAAACTTTACTGTTTTATAAGTTTATATTACACTGCAATCTTCTGTCTCTCAGACGCCAAAATCCACTGGACAGCTACCATTGTTTTTATCAAGGACATCAGGAATTGCCCCCATGACTGCTTAAGACAGTTCCATGCTTGTGGGAAGAGATCAGACAAGATTTATGGTAGTCACTATGTGGCAAGACAATTTGCCTGACACTGATGAGGCTAAAAAAGATAAGGCAGCACCCAGCAGCAAACCTGCCAAGTAATTCAGCAGATAAATGAATCCCTCTATGATCCCCTCTATGAATATCACTAGGATTATGATACGACCAAGGCAGAAATTGACATGTGTGGGAAGAAACAGGTAAAAAATCAAAAGCAGTAGAAGAAAATAAGAGAAAAGAGGTAAAGATTGAAGTACAAAACTTTTTTCCACTTTCAGCTGCAGCCCTTATCCATGTTCTTACACACAGTGATCTGTATCTTCCAGATTCCTGCTGCAGTTTACAAGCTGCAAAGAGCAGCATATGTTGGCTACATTTGTTGTAGCAGTCCTACACCACGTTCCCTGAATCCTCAACAGTGACCCACAGCAAAGGAGACAGGTTGGTAGTAATACAATTAAATCACAGAAAGGCTTGTCAAAAAAGTCCAGCAAATTACTGCTCAGTAAATGCTCATGGGCAAACTTTGCATTGTGAGAGATATGCTGGTCATCTCTCCATAAGGATTACAACAGACCAATGGGTTCCATGGGCTATCCAAAATGACTTTCTGCTTCTACCTGAACTCTATCACTCTTTTGGGACTTGTCCTGTGACAAGCTCTTTACTCTACCTTGGACCAAGAAAGTTCATGTTTAAGGCTCAAAGGCCTTAGATTTATCTCACCTGTTTCCATGAACCTTAGCGAATTCCTGTTACTACATTTGTTTGCTACCTTCATGGGAAAGAAAGAGATACCTGAAGGAAGCCAAGGAAGAGGAAGCATTCCTTTTCCTCCAAGAGAGCAGAACTTTGGAACTTGAGCTCTTCAGGTAAGTCTTAGCATGTCACATGGGAAACACTGGTAGCGACCTGTGCCTAAAAGTTATTAGTTTTTGCCTACACTATAACCCTTAGTAATAACAAAGGTATTTGCTTTCTCATACCAACATCTTTGCAGAAAATAGCAGGAAATGAATGTAGCAGGCAAGCACCTCAAGACAGTCATTCAATGGAAAGAGATTACAAAGATGGCCAGACCATCTTATCTTAGACCACTTATTTGGGTGTCTTACAAAGCACCCTAACAGTAGAAAAAAAATGAATGCTTAAAGTGCAGGTGACCTTGCACAGGTGCAGCTGCTGCCTGTGGCAGAGACAGAGTGAATGTCATGGGCCATTCTCTATGAGCAAGGCTTGGTGTGCACATTATGTATATATGTATGTATGTTACACATCACATTGAAACAAGAAAAAGGGAATGAAAGGATTAGACTGCTCTACATGGGACATGCTGGGAATGTTTAATGCTTGGTGCTTCCACAGGACTAGAAGAAAAAATCATTAATGGAATAAAACAAGAATTATTTGCTACAATGATGTGACATAGGCCTCTAGAGACAGAACAAAACAAAACAAAAGGAAAAAAAAAACAAACAAACCCAAAAAAACAAAAAAAGAGAGGAAAAAAATGGGGGGATTAGTAGGAGACATAGACATCTTCTAGTTTAAAATCACACTGGGGTCTTGAAAACAAAAAACTTCCAAAAACTCAGTCCTTGGAAAAAGATTTGAATTGCAGATTTAAAGGAGGCAGCAAATTATTTACAGATAGAAAATGTAACAATTACCTGTTCATCAGTTTTCACAAACAGATACAAACATATGCTCTACCTAGGTAAGAATTCCTATACTATGAGGATATAAATCTAACAAGAGCTTGACAAAAAATATTTATAATTATTTATTAGGGCTTCTCATTCTTCTGTTTAAAGCAGAACAAATTACTCTTTTGAGGAGGAATGTCAGAGAAAGCTATAGTAGCTGCTACAACATTTGGATAGTATGCAATGCTTTCAGTTGACTAAGTCATAAATTTGAGGTAGTCTGGTAAGTTTCTAGAGATTTTGGTCAAGAAAAGCAAGAATCAAGACTGTTTTTATGTGACTATCCAAGTATTAGCTGGGAACAAGCCATTTGCTTAAATAGAATTTTCAACAGTCAAGACAAAACTATCAACACAAATCAAAAATTTAAAGCTGCTTCTTCTTTTTACTGAATGTAATTCTGTCCAGTTTCACTGCAAGACAATTTATTTGAGCTCTCACAGAGATAGGCCATTATAAAGGACATCTACACTGGAAATCCTCACTGTTGAATTAGTAGGAATAAACATAAAGAGCTGAGCTAAAGCTCCAACCAAAACTCCAGTTTTAATAAATCCTGGAATAAATGTCCCATGTAACACAAATATGGATGTGCAGTCTGACTTGCAGATGGGGCTCTCTTTAGATTTCAAAATTTGCAGACATTTTCCTCTTTGCACTGTAGTATTACAGTACACAATTTGCACAAAATTACTGCAGGTGCAAAATGAGGGACCAAGGCATAGCAGAAGAAATAATGGAGAGCTCTGTGACAGTAGAAATAATGGAGAGCTCTGTGACAGTAAATTTAAATTCCACATCTAAGTGCACCGAGTAGCTGAAATGGAAGGCCCCATGTACATTAGCAATTATGCTGTACTTGCAAACAGTGATTGTGGGGAAATGCCAGAAAAAAGCTTCTGTCTCTCGAAAGTAATAAACTTTGTGGCAGTTTTTTTCCAGTTCTGCTTGCTGGCTAATGAGAATCAGGCAGTGTACATTTCAATCAGTAATGCATGCATTTGGAATTCATGCTTTTTATAAAGAATTCACTGCAGGTTGGCTCTTAACAGAACAGAGCTGCATAAAACAATGCAAAATTTTTCATATACCGTTCAACAACCAACAGTTTAACTACCACTTCAATCCAAGAGAATACCCTAAACCAATAAACAGAGATCTCCAGCTGCATGAAACTGGAGTCCCAATCATAAGCTATGATCCTTCAGAAATACTGAAAAATATGGGAAGAACACTTGTGCTCCACAAATTCCTACATAGTTACAAAAAGTAGTGAAAATTGAAGGCCAAAATAACTGCCTTCTGCTCATGCTTCGACTACATAAGTTGTAAACATGAAATGCTGAGTTTCTAAAAAAGAGCATGCTATCAATTACTTCTACTACTTCCTAAAGAAATTGTTATTTCCAATTCAGTCTTTACAATGTGTCCTACAATATGTGAAAGCAGGTGCAAAACTTGGTATTAAAAAATTACTAAGTAATTCTATTAACCATTATTTGCTCATTAAATGTCTTTCCAGGCTGGATGAACACTAGTCTTCCAAAGTTCTGTCTTTCCTCACATACAAATATTCCATTAATTACTCTACAGTAGAATTAAAACTGAAATTTTAAGCTTCTTATATACACGTATCATTAAAACAAAACATGGTGGACATGTGGTATAGTTACTACAATGAGGTTTGTTTCTGAACAATATTGTTTTATTAACTATCTCATCCAGGTAGCAAACCCAGAATAAAATTATTTAGTTACAGAGTACTTTACTGCTCTTTCAAGGATTTTTTAAAACATTTTCACTAGGTACACAAGTGTACCTGTCTTTGCACATTTCTAGCAGAAAAGGAAAAGTTCCAAATCAAGGTGTTAAAAAACAAATGAGAAAACCATGAAAAAAGAACCACTGATAATCACAAGTAAGAATAACTATATTCATTATTTCGAGATTTTTCCAAACATGGAGAGTTTTCAGTATACTTTCTAGGTTTTAGGGTTTTGTTTGGGGTTTTTTTAATCTATATCTTTCTTTTCAGATTCTTCTAAACAAAGGTTTTTCTGCCCTATTTCTAAATATATTGTTTGTTTGGTACAGAAGAGATATTGATGATTCTGAGCTCTGATATGCTAAGCATTTGCATTAGCTTGAGGGGTTTGGTGGTGGTATTTTTTGTTCAGTGGTTATATACTTTCTAACCCCTGTAGGTTGAACTGCTTTACAGTATTTCAGTGAATAAACAGGGCATAACAGAGCTATTACACATTTTTCTCTACCTTGCATTTTTGGGGTAACATTTCATCAAGACAGCTGAATTTAACTTTATGACTGATTCAGGATGGAAATAATAGTTAACACATATTCTAAGTCACCTATATGCAGAACAGAAGTACTTCTACCTACCAACAGATGATCAGTGTCTGACTCAGAAGCGCTTTCCCCTTCAAAAGCTTCATCTCTCTTCAAAAGGAGATCAATAACTCAAATCCAAAAAGAATAACTCCCATTTTAGTTTTTTCAATACATTTAAAAGCCTTACAGTTTTCAACTTCATTATAAACCCTTCTACAACTGAAGTGGCATTAATACAAAGTATCATTACTCCTTTTTGACTAACATTTTTAGAGGCACAGCATGAGAAAAATTTAAGCCATTTAAGAGTCTCAGAAAGAATAGAATAAGCACTGCTTTGACATTCAGAATGATAAATTCCTCACCACATTCAACTCCCTAGTTATCCTTGTTGCCACCATTTCCCCCTCTGATTTATGATGCTTGCAAGAATTAACTTTTCATACTGATGTCCTTCCAACTCACTACACACAGAGATTAAAACCCGTCATTGGGTTGTTCTCATTTGAACTTCTTGAAACACCTTTTTATTTGTACAGTTTCTAATGCAATTATGTTTGAGCTCAAGTTCAGTTATCACACCTTATTTAGACACAGCAGATCAGCTGAGCCATAGTAATATGCAACGAAAAACGCAGAGCAAATGCTTTTACCTAAATCTCCTTCCAAGTGTTTGAATACATTGAACAGTCTGGTAAATACTGTTTAGGTAGGCTACTACATAACTGCCAGGCAGTAAATCATTTAGACATACCTAACATATAAAACTTGATCACTTGCCTAGATTCTTAATCTGAAACAGGTTTAATCCATTTCAGCTGACAGTATCCTATTCATATACTTCTGCTAAGCACTCAATCCCTAGTATCAGGTAGTCATGTACCTGGGGGAGAAAAAAAAAAAAGTAAAACAGTCCTTGTCTCAAAAAGCAAGCACATGACAAAGAGAACAGTTTCAACAAAATCAAGACCATACCTAAACACCTAGTGGGTGAATATAAATTAAAACATACTTGCTAAACAGGGAAAGAAGCCAGACAGAGAAGAGCAAAGTCAATGAGTCACTCACAAACATATGGAAAGCATACAATTGCTTTCCATATTAAATCAGAGATACCAAAAAGCACATTGGAACTGAAATGTATTATAAAAGCAATTGCAAATAGAAGGGAAGAAAAGCCAAAGCAACTGAGAGGCCAGTTGGAAGAAAAACACTGTGATCACTTGCCTATGCCACAAAGACTGCAGAATCTATAGCTGCTATTAGCTTCCCACTACAGAAAGCCAACTGCAGTAAAGAGCAATGATTCCACAGTGGCACTGTTAAAATTAAAGACAATTGTTCAGATGATAGAAACCAACAGTTCCAGCTTGAATCAATGGAAAATCACATTACATGCCCAAAAATATTAATGAATTGCTCATTGAAGACATTTTCCCTTTAGAAATACCTCCTAAAAATATTTTTTAAAAAATAAAGAACACAGAATACAGAAACATTCAGGTACACAGCAGACATCTAGCAAAACAACAATAAATGGCAGGATTAACATTTAGATGTAGTTCTATTAGATGACAACTCCTCTACTGTTACAATAATCTCATGAAAGCCCTTTCACTAAATCACTCTTTCACACTGATTCCTTTTCAATGCAATTTAAACTCATTATGCTAAATCAGCACTATTATATCTGCACTAAAATAAACATAAGCACTGTTTTTATGCTTGCCTACCATGTAAATCATCCTCTAAAAATATCACAGTTCTGTCTATTGCAGAGTACTTAAACATACACATTCAGACATTGGTAAGGGCTGCTCTATTATTTATTGGATGAGTTGGTACCTAAAGTTCACGAATACAAGTAAAATCTTTAACTTACAAGTGTTTATACTTCCTCTCACAAAAATTGTCTTACTACTTGTATAAAGACCAAAATTACAACAAACACTTTGTTCTGTCTTCAGTATGTAACACAAAATTATTAAAAGCAGCTGCAAGAAAAATCTTGAGGCATTAAAGGAAAAATGTGCTATAAGTCACAACCAGTTGTGACATGATGAGATTTTAACTGGTGCCTCCATCTTTCCTGTTTGTTCTAATAACCATCTTTGATACAAAAAGAATCTTCTACTGTAGAGTGGTACATGCAATTCACTCCACCACCTTTTGCAGCAGGTATATAAAAGGGAACTTAGAAGACTAGAAGATGGTTTTATCAAAGCATCAGTTTTTGGAACAGATGCGTTCTTTCATGAAGTGGGCTAGTGCAGTTCACCTAATGTAAACCCTTTCCTTCTTGGAAATTCAGTCTATGTCCTTACTTATACAGAGAAAAGAAGATGCAAGTTGAAAAAATGGAAGCTTGAGTTAAGGCATATATAACTTACCAGGTTTGATCATACAGGTGTTAGCTACTGAATTTACTTCTGTTGTGCAAGTTAAAAGCAACTGTCAGCTGAAATCAAAGGAGTGGCATAAATACGAAATCAAGTTTAGGTCCATCTGAGGCCTGTTTCAGGACACATCCTTCACATCTTCAGAAAGGACACAATTATAGCCAGTGAAGATACAGGAGAAGAGCTCAGCAACAGCTGGGTCCATTTTTTAAGATCTTGGAACAGTTTGCTTGGGTTTGCTGAATACACATGTTTATGCACAGCAGAAGTAAGCCAGCAATAACCTGACAAAACTGCTCTGCCTTGTATCACCTTTTAGGTTGACAGTGCTGCTCAAGACTTACTCTCATCCTAATCAATTCAGTTAGCTTGTCAGGGGTAGGGACATCATACTCACTTGTTCCACTTCCAACAGATAATTCTGTGATAACAGAATTTTCTATAAAACCTTCACTTGTATTAAATAATCAAATTAATCAAATAAATGTATAGAATAATCAAATTCATTAGAAATTGAAATTGCTTATTAAAGGAAATACTTCACTGTTATTAAAAAAACCCAAAACCCAGAAACATTAGAAATACAATAAAAATTCAGCTAGAATGAACAGTGACAGACCTTTCACTATTTGATGGCTGCTGCGTGCCCATCGTCTTTGGTAGCTTCACAGCAGGGAAGAGAACATACTTGCACATTACAAAGGAACAGTGTATCCAGAATAATTCTACATTTTTGTTTACAAAGCTTAGTAGTAAGGCCAATGACTAAGAAAACTTTGGGACTGAGCTACTGTTTCCTTTTTAAAGCTGGTATTTCAAAGACTAAATTTGAGCAAAACCAAAAATCTACATGGGCCACTTGTCTGCACAGATCAGTCTCAGTGTCTGTCGTTCTGGCATTCATAACACCCAGTCCACATGTTAAAACCTTTATATCACTTCAAGGGATCCCTGTCCCCGTCAGCAGTCAGTAAGAAAGAAGACAAAATGCAGCTGATCACTCTTGTTAGTCTGGCTAACGACCAAACGCAGAAACATTTTCGCTGCTTCTTTAGGTAAGGTTAACAAGGGGAACTAGAACTGTATCAGCATCAGCTTATTGTCTTTAAAAGTTAAATTAAGAAGCAATTCTCTGGCTGCAATATCTATCTACCTCTGTAACACAGGAGACAAGTGCTTACATATGAACATTGTTTGCACAAACCAATTCATGTATGTAAACAAATAGAGAATTTATTTTTAAGGAAAAACTACCATAATAAAGTCAGAGCAGTCAACAATATAATTGTCCTTGCCAAGTAATGACACTGGACTCACAAATTTTTTTTTGGTTTTTTTTTATACAGAAAGTAGAAAATTTGATTCTAAAATTAGTCCAAAGAACTGGAAAGATAAGCACATATATTCAATTTTTATACAGATTCATTTTGTTAGATAAACAGTATCAGATATGCATTGTTTCTGAAACAACTGAATGTTACATACATTCAGTAAGAACAGACATCAGGCTGTTCTAGGCTCAAATCAGACAAGGTTAGAACATGGGAAAACAGAATAAACAGGAATTTAAAGAAATGTCATAAATAGATTTTACACGACTTTCTTAACAAATGCCCTGACTGACATTTTTCAGATCTGACTTCCCATCTAGCCTTTCAGTCTTTTACTAAAATATATTTAAGTGAAGATTTTCTGGAAAAAGCATTTAACAAAATGTCTTTAACAAAACTTGTCATTTACGAATTATGCTCCAACAAACCTGGAAGGAACAGCACACATGCTGTTTTATTACTAAACATAAAAGTCAATGTTCTCAAAACCAGTGTAGCTTATGTAAGGTAAGGCATCTTCACAACATTGCTCTCAAAAGAAGCAATTCCTTAACTATAGTAACAAGTGTCTATAAAGAAAAATCTTCCTAAAAATAACTTCAATATAGCCAGTGAGAAACAGACTAATCATGTAATGTTCAACAGAGAAGAAAACCTCTCACTTATACCAATATGTCTCTTCGATTCCTCAATTGCCTATTAAAAAAATTTAGGCAATTGCACTTGTTACTGGAAAACTTGCAGGAACAGTCTTGCTTGTTGGTGTAAATCCTAAGCATCAATGGTTTATTGTGGTTTTTGTTGTAGCAGGGTTGTTTGTTTGGTTCTTTAAGCAAGGAAACTAGTGACCTAATAAAGTCAATAGTTTGTTCCATACCAGCTATTTACCTTTTCAGTGCTTACATAAAGCACTAAACTGACTATAATATATTCTTTGGTTTCTTCCAACCATACAAACTCAACACAGACTTTACCCTCTGAATCTGCATATTCTGCAGTATAGATATGACCCATGTAGTCATAAAGGCCGGATGATTTGGTAGACAATTCCATGGGGACTGGAGCACTAAAACACCAGAAGGGCTTTCCAGTTTCATCCAAGAGAGTCAGATCCATCACAAAGCAGTCCTACAAACACAAGCAGAAGAGATTATTTCCCTGTGTCAAGGCACAGTAAGTACTTTTGTCCCTGATTTTAGAAGACATATCGAGGATTCAGAGAGTTTTGTACAAAGATTGAAACCTCAAAATAAAATTGATAATGCTTCACTGACCTACTGCAACAAATACTAACTTGGAGATTTTCCTACAGAAATCAAAATTGCGACCTACATCCATCAAATGCTGTGCTACAGAAGGTACCACTGCCAAACCAAATCAGACATTACTTCTTGAACATTTTTAAGCCCTTAACATCTGCTTTTCTCAATTATCAGTTACTTTACCATTCAAATAATGATAATCCCTTTAATATGAGAAAGCAGCCTAAGTTTAAAGTTGGCTACTAAACTTGTGTGAATGCAGCAATGTTTGCAAAGATATTGAGAGACCACCCAAGGCAGTGCACACACAATTACCCTTCCAAGCCAGCTGAATACAGTACTTTTTGAAATGCTCACAGCTTCAGTTCCTAAAAAGCTAACATTAATAATCTTGATGTAATTCCTCCTCTTACAAATTCTTGAAAATATTTCTTTACAAGATTACTAGATAATTTTAAAATATTCTTGCCAATTCCTTGGTCTTTGCAAATTAGTAGTTTCACATATTCCTTGGAAGCACAGGAGTCATGTGTTATTGTTAGTATCAGCTGTTCCTTATTCTCATGAGTTCTGAATCACTAAATGAGTCAAATTATCTTCATTATGTTGTATCTGTGCTCCAAAAGCATAAACAAACCAACACCACATTTCCATGCCAAAAAATTTTATTTGGCATGCTTTATTTCTCTGTACTACATAGCTGTGCTTCTGTTGCTCTAACATTGCTTTCACTATTACTTTACTTCAATCAAACAACACAAGGGCAGATGGCACAAACATGAGGCAATATGATACACACAGTTTCCTTAAGCTTTTTACAGTACACTATGCTGGAAATACAAAATTCAAACCAAACCTAATGATGGTGTAATAAACTTTCATGAGCTAGAGAATCACTGCAAACAAGAAAGAATTACTATTTACTGGTCTGACAACTTGCATATAGAAGGTCAGTTATGAAAAGTAAAGTGGGGTGGTGTTGGGTGGTGGCACGCTGGGGTCTTCCCATGCATTTCTGTCCTGGTTCTGGTCAGGATCAGGTAAATTTTTGCAGTAGCCATGAGGGAGCACAGCTAAGACAGGGAGGTTGCTCTATACCACCTCACCCCATTTCCAGGAGCAAAGAAAGGTCTTTCTTCTTGTTAGGGGTATTGTGGCATGGTCAGTTTGTGCTACACGGTGAGTATTTGCATATGAATCACTCCCCTCTCCTGTACATTCTTGTTATTAATATTGTTGCTGCTACTCTCCACTTTCTTATCTCATTGCTGTTTCCAGTAAACTGCTCTTATCTCAACCTTGATCTTTATCTTTTGTGCCTCCAGTTCTCCTCTCCAGCCCAACACAGGGGAGAGGAAGGGGAAAGCAAGCCAGTTGAGTGTGATTTGTAGCAGTTACAGTGAGAAAATGAAATTCTAATTTAGTGAGAATAACATTCCTAAGCCATGACAATTTCCAACTATCTGTACTTCAGCAATTAATTTTTTATTAAAAAACCCAGAAGTGCCAAGAAAGTTTTCAGGTTTTTTGGTTTTCCTTAAGAGTATTAAGCAAAATTCAAATAAATTCAAAGTAACGGAATGTCCTACTTCTGTGGCTGATGTTACTTGGCCTTCATGTGCTTTAAGAATTTTAGAGACTTATGGCAAAAACCACGCTGAATTCAACCCACAGCTATATGCTGACATGTTCCATCTGTCATCACAAAATGAGGGGTTTTAAAAAATACTGTATTCTTTATTTTGTCCTAGAAACAAATATTCAATATTATTTATGCTGTAAGCACATAGGAGAAAGACTAAAACTGAAAAAGACTATAGCCATAGCTCTATGTTTTCTCTGACAGATAATTTCCTAAATTCTTATGTACTACTCAGGATTTTTTTCATGAAAAAAAAAATATTCTGCCAAGCAGCTGTTAATCCTATAGAATTGTAGAATGATGTGGCTTAGAAGGGACCTTTATAAGTCATCTAGCTCCAACTCCCCTGCCTTACCATGCTCAGCATGGAGAAAGAATTTTTTAGCTTTTTTTTTCCCCCAGTGTCCAGTTTAAATCTACTCTCTTTCAGTTTAAAAACATTGTCCATTGTTTTGTCACTACATGCCTTGGTAAAAAAGTCACATCAAACAGTATTCCATGCCACATCTACACAGGATTGGCAGAAACAAGTTTAATTAATTTTTAGGATTTTTTCCCAAAGAAGTGCCAAAATTGAAAGTGTTGAACTAGATGATTTTTCAGTAGTGCTTAAATTATATTCATCAGTATTTTCACAACTTCTGAAACATTCATGCTGATAAAGTACATTTAAAAATATGTGCCTTCACCCCTATAGCAAAAGCTACAGAACTACTCTGAAACTTTGTTTGAAATAATTCTTTTAGGAATTTTATCCAATAGAATGCGTGAGCATTCCTCTAGAAATAGAGTTAATCCAGCTGACTGATGTACCTGACTGGAGCTAGGTGCTGACTGTGTGGATGTGGACTGTAGTTTCCTGTGTCCACTGGCATTTTAACATTCCCCAGCAGTTCCTAACTTTCACTGCATATACTGCACAGAACTGCAGAGTATTTCCCCAGAGGTTCAAGGCTTACTCTTCGCAAAAAAACCCCAACCAACCAACCAAAAAAACAAACCAAAACAAACAAAAAACCATAAAACAAAAAACAACACTCTCACACCAAACAAAAAAAAAAATCCTCACTAAAAGTACATCTGCAGTACAATTTTTTTGTCCAGCATTTCCAAGCAGGGCTGGTTAGTCACAGCATCTTTGCTGAGAGGAAAGCACTGAAGCAATTACACATGGATAATGGGTCTATCATGCAATCCAGATTCTATGAGAAAAAGGAAAAAACTCTTTTCCTCAAAATTCACTTTTTTTTTGAATATTAGAATAGGGGAATAGAGATTTTGTCCAGTTACAGACAGCTTCTACAAATCAAAAAATTGTTCAAAAATTAGCCTATTTAGAATGCACAAACATAATTTTGTTTTGAGGTAAGCATTTCCAGAAACAAAAAATATTTCTGACCTTTACATTGCCTTTAAACACATCTGTCTCCCAGCATATGCCAAAAGTCCCAATAATAGGCAAGTGCTTCCTATTATCCTTTAAGTTTACAACTCTGAGCCTCAGGTATCCATTTTCAATGTCACCTGAAAATATAAACAATATATAACATTACAGTAGTATAAATCAAATTCAGCCCAAGTACACTGTAAATGTTCTCTTATCTTCTTTCCATGAAGAAAGAAGATTTTTCTTCCCACTCACCAATAAGAAACCCTGGCATATACCAACAGCTAAATATCAAGCACTTTATAGAGGAATTAAGTTGCAGTTTGGAGTTTTGGTTCTGTGATCCACAGTAGAAACTGCAGATAAAAAAATTCTTTTGTATTTTTTTAGTATAAAAACAGGAATGCCACCTAAAGAACTTACACAAGGATGCAAGGAGTCAATTTCACATTCAACATTTCAATTTCATGTCACCAGTGCCTCCATCACTTCCCATTCTCTAGAAGTCAAGCTCAACACTAACACACAAAATAAAACAATGAGATACTTTCCCAACCTTTTTTTTTTTTCAAGTTATTTAAATCTCTCAGCTCTGACTGGAAACTCAAATAACCCAATACAAAGGGTATACAGATAACTATTCCTCCTTAGAAAGGATAATGCATCATTTAAATTGAAATGCAGTGTGATTTGATTTAAAACAAGTTTTTAAATTATGGATTTTTTCATTTTTTAAATAGCTTTCCAAGGCCCCTGGTTTTTTTGGCAGAATTACTATGATTTGTGATTTTTTTATTACTACATATAACCATATTTCTTTGGGATCTCTTCCTCTCCTCTCAAAAGAGATTGACATTTTTTTTATTTTTTTTTCTTTTCTTTTGCTATCAGAGAAGGAAAGTTAACCAGGGAATCCAACAGTCTAATTATAACTTGGGGTACATCATAGTGAACATGATCTGACTACCAAGAAAAGTGAAAATAAAAGCATCACATCATGACACAAGCAGATTTCTTGGTAGGACATCCCTTAAACAAGTTTCCTTGAACAAGAGATACTCTCTCAAAAGAGCAAAACAAAAGCACTAGAGATCTCAGTACAAAAAATAAAGTATCTAGCACTTGCAGGAGACAGATACAAAGGGAGAGAAGGATTCTCAGGAACACAGTGCTTGTCAGGATCCAGTAGCTGGTCCTGGATGGTAAGGTAACAAGTGAAGGGGCTTGCAGAGATTTAAGGTGCAAGTGACAGAAGTGAAAAAAAGAAGTGTTTTTTGCCTGTGATTCTCCTTCAATCAAGCCCAAGCAGCAGCATGAGGCTACAGACAGAAGAAGCAACAGCAGAATGGCTGGCTGTGAGTTAAATGGCTGCATCCAGCATGCAGTGGCAGCAAAACCTCTGCTTGGTGGCTACTTGAAGCAGATAGTTGGAGGCAGTGATGGAGAAAGAAAGCCCACACTTTAACACAGAGGCCAAAAACTTCTCTGAATTGGTACTGTAGAGCCAAGCAACTCCCAAGATACAGCTGGCTACAAACCAATGCTGGAAAAGCATCATTCACCAGTGGGGTGTCCAAAGCATACTTATTCTGGAAAGGAAGCAGCCCAGCACATGACAGAACAACAGCTGCAGGTTTTTCAGTACAGACACTGTTTGGAATAGGAGTGTGAATACAGTGAAACCAACATGACTATGCCCAGGAAATATTTTGTAGGAAATACGTTGTATGGTTGAAGGAAAATGCAATCCACCAGACTGTGATACCCACTGTCCTTGCAGTGAAGTGCAAAAGAAGTCAGTGAGGAAAATGTAAGCAGAACTCATTTCCAAGATCCAGCTCAAAGTAGAAAAAGGCCATAAGTAGACACCTGTCCAAATGGTTCAGTTCCAAAACCTCAGTAAATCAAATTCAATGCCAAAATTTAATTCAAGGTTAAAATATCTTATTTAAATACTTTACTGACTAACCACTGAAAGTCCACATTTAAAGTTGAGCTTTTATACAAGAGGCTTGAAAACATCAGTCAGCAAGCATTTTTTTCCAAAAGGGCTATTTGTTTATCCACAATTCCAATCTGAATGGAAGTGGCTATTTCTCTTACTCATTCAAATCAAATAAAGTTTGAATGGAATAAAAATGGATTGAAAAAGCATTCTGCTAATAAATTAATGAAGCCCAGGACATCACTACTATTGCAAGGCATTAATACACCATTGCTAGATAGATCATCTGGCTATGATGTGTTGCAGTTACTTCTTAACTTTAGCCAGAATGGAAATAGGCAACAGATCAAGAATCTGAAGGCTTATTATTCATGGGCTGGTTAATCCAAACTTTATACATGTCTTTTTTTATATGAATGCTCCATTGCAGTCCTCACATTCAGGAGGGAGGAAAAGCCTGCCTAAAATAAGCAAGAAACTGAAGGTTTCTCCCCTTCCTCACCCCAGTCAGATGAGAAAATGAAATTAAAGGGCAGGACAAGCTATGTTAAACATACGAAGAGAAAACATAGAGGAAGCAAATTGGACAGGGCTTTCTTCAGCCTGAGCCTGACTTTGTTTCATTGTCCCCTTATTAAATCTCTAGTCCTTGATTTATACAAGACACACAGAGCAGCAAAGCAGCAGAGTAAGTTAAAGTGAACAAATATTTCCAAATAAAGGTAATACCAACAAAGAGAACATATACCATGTAGAGAAACCTCAGGGGAAAGAAACAAATACACCAATAATTCCAAAGCACTTATTTTACCTAAAAGCCAAGGAAGTTTTTTTTGCTAACTGTCACCCTGTTCTTCTAAAGTTCTTATAAGCCTTCTGATGTTTGCATTTTTGTAATGGAGTTTCTCATGCACTTTCATGTAAATAATGATTGTTTTGCATTCCTTTCTGGAGGAGGAGAGAATTGATGGACTGTTCGTTTGACCAGTGTGGTTGGAGAGGTGGCAATTTCATCCTCCAATCCATGGTCACTTTTGGAATTCTATAAATATCGAGGTCCGGAAATAAACTTGGACACCTCAGCGTGTGAGTGCTGTTCATTTCGTGTCACGTTGTGACAGCTAACCAAGCCTTTGTTGCAAGTTGCCATTTGATTGGTATTTTCAGAGGAAAAGCTGTGCTAAACACTCATTCGGGTGCCACCAACCAGCCTTACCACACTGAAATGGTTATTCAAACTTGCAAATCAATCTTCAAGGTCAAGCAAAACATTTTAAATGCCTGATATGAAATTTTACAAATAAATCTTAAAAGTCCTCTAAATGCACAAAAATCAACCCTTACATTTTGCAAGCACAACACATCAGTTTACATCAACAAGAAATGACATTGAAAAGCTTAAACTGCCATGTGGCTACGAAGCTGTGCTTAAAAAGTTGAAAACCTAAGTAAATACATTTCCAAAATATTTATTAAGAAGCTGGATTCATGGCTTCTGGAAGTCATATGAAAAGCCTGTCATAACTTCCTGAAAACAAGGAAAGTTTCCTAAATATTTTCAATTCAGTTACGAAGTATTTAATATATTCACCCCACAGTACCTGTCAATGAGACCACATTACTAGTCCTGTTTACATGAAAGGGAGCATAAAATAAAATGCTAAACCCCAATCAAAACAGTGGCAAAACAGCTAGTTACTGCAATACAAGTATAATAACAGAAAAAAAAAAATCTGTAGCAATATACATTCCATCTGCTTGGTCCAATGAAGTGTGACATAACCTTTTTTAATTTAATATTAAGAATTCTGCAAAATGAATTGAAATTGGAATAGCAAAATGAAGCAAAATATAAAGAGATACTAACAAAAAGCAGACAAAAATAAATCTTGAATAAATCAGTTATTCTGCAAAATACAAATGAGCATTCTCTGGTAACCTAGGAATGCCTAAAGCTTCCTAGTGAAAACCAATAAATAAGTAAAACAACAGTACTAGCCGACAACTGGTTATGTGCCTCAAGTTGCGGAAATTGCCATGGGCATGTTGCATCTATAATTTAAAATAAAACTGGACTGGGTAGAGAATTTTCAGAAATAGCAAGACTTCCCAGTATGTTGCAGAACTTCCAGGCTTCAGAGGCCTCCCAAAGGATGGGAAAAAGCGTTTTATTAGAATGGACCCCAAAAACAAAACACAAACCATCAAACACAACCAGTTTTGATAGACCTGGCCACATTCAACAACACCATGTTCACCAGAATGAGAAAAATGAATAACAAATCACAATGAAAAATGTGACAGCAGACAGCCATACGCTGCCTCACTACACTATTTTTGGAGGAAGTCAAGCATTTTCTAAAAGGAATTATTGAGCAAGCACATGGAAGGAACTAGATGAAAAATGAGCTTATTGTCTGCAGAACCATGGCTTCAGCTGTCTGATGTCCTTTGAGACCAGAATCTGGTGGCTGTCACACTGCTGAAGGTCATAAAACCAAAGCAATTCAGAAAACACTTGTGAACATAAAACAGATTCTGTAACTTGCAAAGTGAGATGGGATCACAACTGTAGCTCATGGACATTTGCTTCAATTTGCGTAAGCATCAGCTTAATCTTTTGTGGAAGTAGCTTCCAAGCAGCAAGAAAGTGATACCAAGAAAGGAAGTATGCCACATAATACTTTTTCTTGTGCAACTGTATTGCTAGGAGCATAACATTTTCATTTTAGAAAACAAAACGTGATATTCAGCTAAACAAGAAAAACCAACACAATCCCAAAAACCCAACCCTCTGGCCAATTTTGAGAAGATTTTTTTTTGAGAACATAAAAAGGACTCTTGTACTACACAACACTTCAGGTAAGATTTTTTGCTACATGCATAGACTTTCACTGAAGCTTTATCCTTAGAAGTATTCCTTTAATTCAAGCTTGGCGCTTTTCTAGAATCTGAAAACATGCATATTTCAGGTTCAAGGACTACAAGGCTCCACACTGCACAAGGTTGCAGTCTAAATGACAGTTCTTGGAATCTCCAAATACAAAAGAGAAAAACCAAACCAAATCACGGGGAAATTCGGCAGCCCTGTAAAGATACTCACGCCTGACAACAGCACCCTCTACTGACAGAAAAACAATATGTTCTGAAATCCACACTGCTCAGGAGTGCCGGTATCAAAAAAACATACTGGGGAGCAATAATTAATTTACAGTACTTAATTCTAAATTAAATTCATGACAGTGTTTAATTCTAATATTTTAATCTGTCTCTGCTTACAGAAAGACAGCTGTGTAGCTCAGGAAGTTATCCTGAAGTTATGTCAAAAGAGAGATCACCCATATATTTTTCAAAACCCCAGTACAATTATGAATTTGGCCTGTATGAGAACAGGGATGGTCAATCATGTCTCATGGAAAGAAGTGCTGAGAACAGAATGAAGCAGCAGAAGACTGAAATTGTTTTCCACACAATGAAAGGATGTCAAAAAAGGCAACCTTAAGTTCACCAAAACAAAAACTATAAATCTTAAAGTTCACAGTAACTTCTATAAATGTATCTATATACTTAATCTGTCTGTACACTCAAAGTATACTCAAGGAGAATTCTACAGAAACAAGATTCCAAAATTTATGAGGACAAACCATCTCTCCTTTATAAAATACATGTGAAAGAAACATCAACCTGCACCAAGAACTGTGCCAGTGCATTATTAATGTAGCACAGAACTAAAAGAAAAGACCCTGAAAACGTGCAGAATTTGTGTCCCAGGCCTGACACAGTGTCAATGTAACAGCATGCAGACTTCTTACAGAGGAGGCTTCGGATGCCACACAAAGTACCATGCAGATATAAAGAAACCACACCACAAACAGAAAGATAGCTTACTCTTAAAATTCCATTTCAGTTTCATCCCTTAAAACGGAGAAACTGGATATAAGAAGGAAAGATGTAACAGCAGGGATAATTTTTAAAACAGACATTATTGTTCCATCAACTTTACGTTTTCTGCAGAAGAGGCACTTGAAGGATCCACACAGGTACATGCAGTTTCTGCCATGCAGATCAAGATGCAGGCTGTAGTCATGCAGTCCATATTCTGAATCAACATCATCCAGTAAAGGTTTATTAGGTGGAGGAGTATATTGACTTGGAAAAAAAAAGAAAAAAAAAAAGATAGAATTTAGCAGGGGGATGACTTAGTAGAGATATAACACATAGACCTACATTGAGACTGTCTTAAGACAGTTTCGAAATCAAACATCTCTAGTTCATCATGCTTCTTTTAAGATAATACAGTGTCTAATACTGCTGATCAGCTGTTCAGCCGAGCCAAAGGCAGAAAATACAGCAGTCAACTTTAAAAGGTACATCTGTTAAACTTCAAAACATGGACTTGTCTACAAAAAATAAAAAAGCATCAGCTTAACCACAAACCTAAAAGTCCAGTAGCTCTAGAGACTTCTCTGAAATAGCAAATATTGAAATAATTTTGTCTGTGCCTAACTAAATAACTACTGCACACAAGTGACCTAAAGAGATGACATGCCAGAGGCAACTGAGCAACTTCTACATATGAATCAATTTGGTATTAAGGGAGATAGTGTTAAATCTTACATTCTGTGTGAGAAGACCCACAGTAAGTTATAGTGGGCATTTAAAACTACTGGTAGATACAACAGTTTCTGATCAGAAAGCTGAGTGGGAAATAAATTCCCCAAATACTATTCTAAAGCTAAAAAAATCATATTTTAAAAGAGTTTACAATGTATAAACAGGTATTATATTACACACTGCAATATACGCATATACAAACACTTCATAGGAAACCCAGCTACTTTCTCAATAGGACTAAAGGATTAATACAGGCACCTCACCAGTTTACCAGAGTTTATTCCCCCTTTACACAGCCAAAGATTACTTCCCTACTTCCTGAAATGTCTCTTTTCTTTCTGTTTCAGACAGAAAGAGGAAATAAGAAGACTGCTTGTGAAAAGGGAGAAAGCATGTGCAGGGCATTTCTAACTTTCTCAATACAGCAAGTACCAGTACACTTGTATAACTAAATTATCTCCTTAAGAGCATAACAATGGCAATATTTTAGTATGAAAATGCTTCTACAGTTTTTTATTTAGTTACTGTAATTGTTGTTTATATTAAACATGAATAGTTAATTACTGCCTAAATATAAACCTCTTACAAGCAGCCAATTTTAACTGTAAAACTCAAAGCTTTATTCAAAAGGTTATCTTTATTACCCAGAAAGGAAAACCAAACTTACGCAGTAGCAGAACCCAAAATGCTTCTCTCAAGAAGTTGATTATAATGAAGATTCGCCATAACAAAAGCAATTTCATTTTTCTCCTGAAAAGTTAATTAAAGTAGATGTATTTTCATCTGGAAATTCTTTTTTTTCACAAGGTCTTTCTGAGCATTAAAATTCATAGATAAATGCTGCTGCTTATTACTCTGCAATTACTGTAATAATGTTAGTAATGGCTTGCTTTAGCACTTGGACTCCTAAAATCTTTACTGTCTTTTCATGGGAGTACAGAATATATATAAAAGATTGCAGCATTTCTGTATTACGAGGAAAGAGAGGGAAACTAGCTATGCCAAGACAAAGATTAGGAGAGCAATCCAAGAACTGTACTTCCCTAGCTTCTACTTACCACTTTAAAAGATACCTAAAACAGAATCAAACAGCACTCACTCCCAACTACTGAAGCATCAAGTTTATTTTCACGTGTAAGGAACTATTTCCAAAGAAGGCTAACATCAGTGATGAACACAGAATTATTCAACAGAAATTGTGAATTTCAAAGTAAAAATTGTGTCTTCGCCAGATTATTTACTCCTGGGAAAACATTAAAAACATAACCTTCTATAGTCAAAGAAAACATCAATGTGAAAACTAAATAGAGACAGAGGTACGTATTTACTTCAAGAACACAGAATGCTAGGATATCAGGTTTTTTTCTTTAAATGCATTCTTTAAATCCTGCATTTACAAACACCTCAGCCAGTAAGAAAATTATTCACTGCCAGAAATCTATTACTCTCCTGAAATATGGGCAACTACTGTTTTCATCTCTCTGGGTTACCAGAAAATTGCATCCTCTATTCAAACTTTTGGCTTTTTAACTACTCCTGTATTTTCATAGTGCAAAATTACTGCTATAAAGGATTTAACTAGGGAGATCTATCAATCACATAATTTCTCAGTCTTTCTCTAGCCAAACACCAGGAGGCCCACCTAACCTGCCCTTGGTTGCTGTTATACAGCTATGTGCAAAAAAAAAAAAGATGTGTGGCATTTACAATTACTACACCCACTGACACTTAACTACCTTGTATTACTCTGCCTACACAGAGAATAAGAACTGCTGTTCAGAAAAGCAAGCAGGGACAACATACTAGAGTGAGGCACTCAGTTCTTAACTATGTGGAACTTGGTTATGATTGAACCATTTCCAGGTGCTGAAAGAGTTCTTTCCAAGCATAGATGGGGCCAATACATGAGCAAGACCACAGAACCAACAATACAGGGACACCAGTCTACAAAACTTCTGAAGATACTAGAGAAATGGTTGTTCATTTAGCAGAGCTTTTCACAGACTGAAACAACCTGTAACAGGTTTATGCCACTCAGGCAGTCTCAAGTTTTCTAGGAAATGGACTTTTATCTTTAAGTAAGAATGAAAGAAATAGTCCTTCTGCAGTTTTAAACATTGCCTATGTTGATTGTGCACATTTGAGGCAGCATGTTTGCAGCTGAAAATTAGACACAACTTTGAGAACTGCTCACAGCCTCCTTGAGGAAAGTTCCTTACCAGTGCCAAATAATCTAAGCCGACATCAACAGCATGGCTGAGGGGAGGAAAAGAGGGCTGCCACCTCTGAATTCAGATCAAGAGCAGAACACCTGAGATAGGCTTCCATAGCACCCAGCCCTGCAAAGCTACAGGCAGACACAGAGGTCCCAGCACATTCTGTACAAAGATGCAGATTCCTTTTGCACGGAAGTCTACTTCAGACATTCTGCACTGCCCGCTAAAGACATCACCTCTACAATCTCTACACCCACCCTTACAGAGGCTAACTGCTTAACTTAGACTCTTAATACCAAGAATTTAATACCCCCAAAAGGGGTTATGATTTATAGCATTCCTACTGCTGGAGCAGGATACAGCTACATGGTGATGTAGATTAAAGCCAAGTTGCTATGTAGGAACTCATCAGGTTGAGTGACATGGACAGGTAATGGCATGAATCACTTCTCAAACCTTTCTATTGAAAATTACTCTAGGATATCAAACTTGAGTATGTGGAGACTGCAAAATAAGTAAAACTGAACACAGTATCTAACACAGAATGATACATACCTGATCTTTTAATTAGAAGTGGATTTTTTTATGTTTATCTACTCCATTGACAGCTCTTTAGGATACAATAAATCATCCACTAACTATCCCTACATGTGTTTCATGGTTACTAGTTTAGACAAGATCTTTTAAAATCCAAAGGGAAAAAAAAAAGGAAGATTAAAAAAAAAGCCCCCCCCCAACACAAACTACAAGCCAAAAAAAAAAAAATCTTTTCCTTCAAATCATAATAAAATACTGAAACAAAATGTTATCTTACCTTCCAAATTCCTACTAACAGTCCTGGACTCAAACTGAAGAGCTGGACAAGCTCATCAGCACCAACTGCTACACTATTTTCAGTCAGGTTAGCAAGATGGTACTCAGCAATCAAGGAAAATCGACGAGGTCTATGAAAAGAACATACAGAATGCAGCAAAAAGGTTATGTCTCCTTATTCATGTAAAAGTTCAGCCTAATTACATTTTTAACTCTGAAGTCTGACAAGTAGCACAGGATGAAAATCATTTTGAAAGCATTTGGCATGCAGAGTCAAACTATACATTTGAACAACTACAGTGTACTAAAAGGATCTCAACCCCTAACAAGATAAGAAACAAAAAACACTATATGATATTCTAAAACACTCTTCAAAAGAGAAGAACTTATGTGTTTGCCCAATTTTTCAAAATATAGAATTAATTCACAATTTGTTTTTGATATTTTATTAATACTAGATGGAATCACTGAACTGTGATTTATCACTGTGAAGCAAAATTCAAAGGAAAGGATCAAATTGTACATACAATGAATTAAAAGTTTGTGTTACGAGAAGCTTTCCTTTTTTATAATTTTTTTCTCTGTATTTTACCTATAATTAAAGCCATTTAGCTCCAAAACACTCTTAAATATTAAGTTCATGGACACTCTTATTAACTAATGACACATAAAAAAAAAAAAGAGCAGAAAGTAGAGTTTGCATTAGCTATTCAAAATGAAGAAAGAAGTCTGTCTAAAATCCTTTCCAGACTTAGGCTCTTATACTCAAAACAGTTCCTAGATTTCCACATAGTATCACTGCAGTATCACCTACAATTACACAGTGAACATTGCCTGGGATGTGGTATCCACAACCTCCCTGGACAACCTGCTCCAGTGTCCAACTACCCTCACAATAAAAAATTTCATCCTAATCAACATCAACCCTTTCCATCTTTAAGCCAATCAGGCCTGTCCCTGCACTTACAGTCTTAACAATGGCGTACTGAAATTGGTGAAACCACTGCCTTCTTCTATGGTCACAATTTGCAAAAACCTGTAACTCTGTGAAATAAGTACATCAACTGCCTGCAAGCTTTTTTATTTTCTACATATGAATCACCATCTTGGTAAGACAACATTTCCTACATAATTTGACTGTAAGACTTGTTCAGCTAACTTTATACAAAAGCTTCTCTTGATTTATTTCTTCTTTAAGTAAATACTTTTCTTCTGGTTGAGGAACTCAGCATTTTGTAGGTGACCAGTTCTTTCTTTTCAGAGCCCTATGGCTAGGGGCTTTATGTAAGAAGCAATGTAGTTGACACTGCACCTACTATACACATAGGCCTAGATGTGTGCTAAACTCCTTGACAGCAAACAAATACCTCAAATAGACAGTTTTCATTTAAATTTATTTTTAGAATATAATGACAAAAACCACTGTACACATTTAAGTTAAAAAACAAGGGACATGCTGTAGACTGTTTGACTTTATATGCATATACTGAAGATTGCATGCATAGTTAAACACCAGGTTCTCTAAATTCCCACACACCTACCAGACAGAATATAAATTTTAACAACACAGATTACCTGACTGTAGCCACATAAATACTGATGAACTTTTCCAAGCTAAATTTCTCACAATAAATTCTCCTAGATTTACATTTTTCTTTCATGCTCATTTGTGTCTATACCTTAGATTCAGCTTTCCAAGTCAGGACCTATCATTCTGCATATCACATGCCAATAGCTACATTAACCTATGAATTAATGTCATAGCTTGCTGGCTTATACTAGTTCTTGCTAAAAAGCTCTACCAAAGAAGAAAAGAACATAGAAAGAAACACTGCAGGGAGGCGTTCTAATAAAGAGTTAACTTATTGCGTCAAACAAATGTCAGATAGGTCGTACAGACACATTATCAACCAGTTGCACACAAAAAATGCTCAAAAATCCTATGTTAAAACTCACCCATTCTTGTTGGGAGGTATGCTTTGGTCAGGAAGCAATGGTGTAACTCCAAACAGTTTTAGGGTTGACAGGATGTCTAAGCATGGCCAGTCTGTACCATGCCAAAGTACAGTAACAGATGTATCCTTAAATGATAGGTTTGGCTTCTCTACTACATGTTCTTTTCCATTTTTGTCCTTTAGAACAATTATCCAACTCAACCCAGAGACTCTGTTATTTAGGAATTGAGAGAGGAGAGGAGTGTTTAAAAACAAATTCCCAAAGTAATAAAACTTAAACTACGCTTTCAAAAGAAATTTTAAATTTCTAGTAGCTGCTACTTATGTTCCTCATTTTCAGTCATTTATATATTATCATTGTATCTTCCCATTATGATATACATTTTATAGCTCTAATTCTATACCCCCCAAGCCATTAATATTTTGTACATTGTTCTCAAGTAAATCTTTGTGACAAGGTATTGCTTACTTCATAGCTTCTTTGTTTTTACATGGAAGACCTGTATAAGGATCTAGAAATTTAACAAGCCGCATTACTCTAGTTTTGAAGGCAGATGTTTGTTTGAAGATGTATTCTTTCTTCCAGTACCCGGGCTTTTTATCATGTAAAGCAGCACAGCCCAAAGAAACAGCTTCTGTTTGTTTAGACTTCATTTTCCAAATTGTCCATTTTGGGTGCAAAGAGCTGGAATAGAGTTTCAGCCAAATTCCACTGAAAATAAAAACAGAATAAAGAGGAATAAATTTCAAGAATAGTCACTTCATTTTTTATATGCAGATCTCAGCTATCACTGAGCATAGTGTTAGCACCAAAACAGTCTTGTCTGTCTTCCCGTAGATATGGGAGCCAGGATGCAGCTCTGTGATAGCACAGTCATAGTCAGCACAGTAAGTGAAAACTGATAAAGATCAAGCAGAAAATTTTGAAAATTCCACCTGAAAACTATGATGCGTCTTCCTCATAGAAAATAAGCTAATGGAAAAAGTGGTTTAATACTTCCTATTCAACAAAGACAATTGTACACTTCAATTTTCTCAGATCCAGCTGAAAGTGGGGTGCAGGAGGACAATTTAAAATCACCTTTGTTTGGTGGTACCAATGTCATGTCAATCCCTTCTGCACTCTCTTTGGAAAAGCCAAGAGAAGACATGACTATCTGAAAATCAAGAAATATGTGACTGTAATGATGGGTTCATCTCTTTCATGCCAGGAGAACTATGAGGTCATGTTGTTTTCTTCTTTTGAGTTTTTTTAAGCCTTCTGATGTTTATATTCTTGTAATAGAATTTCTCATGCATTTTTTATGTAAATAATGATTGTTTTACATTCTTCTCTGTAGGAGGAGAATTTTGATGGATTGTTAGTTTAACCATTGTGGTTGGAGAGGTGACAATACCATCCTCCAATCCACTGTCACTTTTGGAATTCTATAAATGTTGAGGTCTGAAAAATAAAGTTCTCTTTTCCTGTTCCTGTTCAGATACTAGAACACCTTACGTGAGTCTTGTTATTTCGTGTCACAATGGTGACAAGATCACATTTCAGCCCCTCATACCCCAGTATCTCCAGGACAGCTCACAGAATAGTGAGTGCAGAACCTACAAGAGTTCAAACAATTATCTGTGAATATAGGTTGCCAACAAGTTCTCATTCTGAAGTGCAAGACACATAGTGTACATAACTGCACTAAAGAAAATGAATAGCAAGGGCAACAAATTCTTAAGAGACATTTTCTACCACTTGCCAGCAAGATTACCTTTACCAGTTCTCACTTATCCTCAGGCAAACTTACACTAGTGAGTATTGTATGGCATCTTCCCCTCCCCTCAAAGCAGTCAAAGACTAGATCCATCCCACACTGCCTCCTACCCATCAAAACCATTCTCAATTCATCAGCTGCTGAGAATAAGCCCCCACATGCCGAGAGCCAGGCTCTGGTTATTGATGCAAATCTACTCAGGAATTTTGCAAAAACTTTTCAGTCCACTGCTCTGCAGATATATACAGAATTCCCCACAGCCATTTTTTGAGACAAAAGTGTCTAAAACACACAGACCAATAAGCTGCTGTGGCTGGTAAAGGTGGGTTCACAGTCAACATGAGCATTCAACCTTCCTTTCACCAAAAGCAGGGTGGGAAGGGTAACATAAAGAACAATCCCATAACCAAAACAAAGTTTTAAGATACTTCTATTTTAAGACCATAAAAGGCAGCCAAGTTACCAGATAGTAGAAAACATTTCTGAAGGAGAAGGGTTTTTTTTTTTTTTAACTCCAAAGCAGTTTAGAATTGTCCAGTGACTAAAAAAATGAGAGATCTCCTTAACATAACATCACCAGAGGAATCTGAGCTGTGTATCATCCAATTGGTCTTCATCAGCCTAAAATGTCCAGTAAAATATCCTCCTATAGAACTCTCCTGTTAACTAGAAACCCCTTCCCAAGAGAGACATCCTTTGATGGAGAGAGATACTCTGAATCTTACTGTAAGATGCAGAAAATACAGGGCTTAGTAGTAGGCATTTCTGGCATTTTGAAGTTGCAGACTTAAGCAATTTAGTTGACTGAAGACAGACTAATGACAAATACCAACCATCCTCATCCTCAGTAACACGTTGCTCCTTTCTTTCCCACAACAGTGTTGTGCAAGCAAAGAAATTAGTTCAAGAAACTCAAAAACTCAGCTAGGGCAGGGAGACAGAGAAGAAGACGGAGGACTTGGACTCACAAGTGTTTTGGAACTTGTGATCACTGCCCTTCATCCTCAACTTCTGAAGAATTCAGGACAGATAAATCAAAAAGGCATCCAACAGGGAAGCACAAGTTTGCCTCTTTCACAGCAGAATACATGCCCTTCTTGCCTCAAATAGTTAATACTCATCTCAAGGCCTCTTATTGGACATTACTACAACAAGCCAAACAAACCTTTTACTGCTAATTCAAATGCCAGAATCAGACACATCATCAGCCATCACGTGACCACAATGGCAAAAAGACTTTCCCCTGTGCTCTCACTTCCCCTCACACAAGCACATTCTGCTGGTGATCAGAATCCTCAGGTTTTTGCAGGCAGACCATAGCTGTGAACTTCCCACACTGCATGATAGGAAGGCTGGAATACCCCATGCTGGGGCACGGAGGGTGCAGAAAGTGGGGGAGGGGGGTCAAAAACATTTCCTTGTCCTCAACAGTTATACTGGAGACATGAGTACCAAGAACTGCTCAGGCACACACATTATATGAACAGGCAAAAGACAAATCACTGCATTAGGCAGCACAGACATACCACAATGAAAGACTGATGGTCCTGTTGCATCAAGGACAGCAGAAATAACCTAAAAAGATACTAAGACTAAAAACCAAGGTCAGAATTGTCATAGAAATATGCAGGGTCTTCAATTAAAATTTCTGTTCATACACTGCAAGACTCAGGGTCTTGAGAAGGTCCATTGAAATCCATCAGGAAGAAATGACTCGATCCCACTGAACCAGTCAGGGTCCTAGATAAGGGAAAGTAACTCTTCCCCAAGTCCCATTTGTGCACATACACTAATGTCTGTTGAGACTAGAAAATGGAAACAGAGATTGTTGAGATGGAGACAGATGAATCATCTTCCCCTGGACAGCCACAGTGATTTTATCCTGCCTTACTACCCTGAAGTGGAAAACACATGCCAAGATTGGTAATTTGTGTCAACTATGCAATTTTTATCTACCCTTACCTGCTGACAGCCTCAAAACCTAAATCTGGATTACAGATCTTCCCTTGAAATTCATCGGTTCTAAAGGTATCAAAGCCAAGGTAAACCAATTAATTCATGGTACAAGTTTCAGTAAATAAGGGAGAAATAGATTCATACCAGGTACAGCAACTTCCTATAAAGGAAGACATTTTCACATTCAAACAACACTAATGCAGTAGAATCCCAGAAAGAAAACGATGCCCAGATCCTGGTTATCACATACCAACCCAGGTCTCTCCTCTTTACCCTTTGACAAAATCATCATCATATTGGTAGGAGCAATTTATGAACTCTGTATAAGCAATCCTTATAAAAAAAAAAAGTGTCGGTATTTATATTCGTCTCTCTTGTTCTCATTTAGAAACCACCAAAACTTCACAAACAGAGCAACAGATAAAAAACACTAGTGGATCATTTGATTGAATCAATCCCTCTGTAAAAACCTGATGAAAGAATTAAGTAAGGAGGACTTCAAAATTGTGAAAGCTATGACAATTCCATAAAGCTACTGGAGACACACTATTAAGGATCACCATTATTGAAAATTGAATTGAAAAGTTTTTGCAGGTCCATGTGAATACCAACAAATATTTGCAAATTTTAAAACAAAAAAAAAAATGCTAACAGCAACATTTCAAAGCACTGGATTTCGTTTTTGCCTCATAACTCCCATTAAACAACAGTTCCTGCACAGCTAGAATTCCATGTAACATATACTGTGGGCTATGCAGGGCAACTTCAGCAGAGTAACTGCCCATGGTGCATGCATCAGTACTCTGGCATCAGAGAAACTAAATTAGGACTCATAATTCAGGCAAACACATCTACAGCACAACTGAGACCTTCCCTCTTCCTTACTTATCATTGGCCAGCTCATAGAAGCGCTTATTCACACAACCAACAGCCAATAGGGACACAGCATCCAAATAGGAAAATATCTTCAGCAGCATTTCTGATGGCATGCTGGAAAAGAAAAATGAATGCTGTTAGACATGCCTGCAAACTCCAGAAATGACAATGGCAGAGAATTTTAATTTCAAACCAGACAAAAACAGAAGAGGTGTAAAACAGCAGGTAAACAGATGAATCAAAAATCACCTGAAGAGTTAAACTGTGGAGTTTGGGTTTATAATGTCATCCTCTGGTATGTGGCATTTGTCTAAAATAATTCATCACAACTTATTCAAGTGGCGCAGCACAATTACATGAAAAGCTATAGGTTTGCATTTTCATTAAACTTTGTTAACTTTAACTATGTTTGACATGAAACTACCTTGCTTTGCTTCAGTTTCTTACTGCTTGTACCATGATTTTAACATTTATTCCATAACCACCAGCATTTGCAAAATTGCAGATATATTCACTCTCCCTTTTGACTGCAGTGTCAGGTCTCAGGATGCATCAGGACAGAAATGTCCTTGTCTAACAGCAAGATCATGCTCTATCTCATCATATTCTTCAAACTGTACATGCTCAGTCTTGTGCAGTTTTAACTATTTTAAAATGTTAACAGAAAGATGTGAACTTCAAAGTAAGAGCCAAGTGATATCTTGAAAATGTCAATGTCCCTGAGCATCTGGAAGGCTGCCTGAAATGCAGGTGCCAGTCTAAGCATGGCAAGCAGAACATACCCTGGAGATAAGCCAATGTGATTTTTGCATTAACAGACAGGAACCTCATACCATTTGAGCAGTACCTCATAGCTGCACAGAGTTTAAGATACGAGCATTTTATACTCTAATTTTCTTGACCATTGAGTATAGTCACATCAAAATCACCACTGCAAATAAAAGGTGCTTTGAAAGTCAACACCCCAGCTGTGCATCTTGTCCTTTTACTACTGGGTTATTTACAACACTTGCTGATTTATAACACTATTTCAGAAGCAGAGAGCTTTAAAGGGTAGTATGATAATGCCAATACTTCAATGTTTGTATTAAACTCAGAATTTTAGTTGCATTGACATAGAAGCAACATGCCAAAACTAGCACTGTTATTACATGAAATAACTCATACACTGTAAGCCCAAAGCAGTTAGTGCACTCATTCCAGAGATAATTTAGAAGTGATTCCTTAAAAAGCTGCAGATTAGCTAAAATAATACACTTGATCCAGAATTTTCAACCGCATTCTTTTTCCTTTGAAGGAAGCTGAAAGGATTTTTTTTCTTTTTTCTCTCACTATTACACCCATCTGACAGCACTGAGGTACTAAACTGGCCATCCAATGCAAAACAGAGAAATCACTACACAGGAAACTATCAAATGTATAAAACAAGGAAAACTAATTACTTTTTTCAGGTAACATATTATTAGATTATTTTTGTGTGAAAATGTAACTAATTTTCAAAAAGAAAACAACTCACAATTATACTGAAAGTGCCTTATCACCATCAAACAGGAAGAGAAACATTTACCTTGTAGCAAATATGCAGCAGCCACTTATTCCTTCCCCCTCATCCCAATCCACCATTCTCAGCCTCTCTATACACTAAGATCCACTTGACAACAACCAATAACCAAGAGAAACAGAAGAAATTTAATTCCAAACTGGCTTTCATTGAAGGAATAAAATAACAATTTTTATTCTCAAGGAACAACATTGCCCATGACTCGCAAAGGAGTTGCTGAAGGCTTCACACAGCTTGGAAAACATACATATTCCTTATGAACTTAGAAAAGAACACAAAGGAGAACCATGACAGAAAACATTAGAAGGTGAACACAGGATCCTAAAGTAGGCCAGGAAAGCAAATCTTTTCAACTCAGAGTATCTGACATAGAAATCTCCAAGATATGAATAAAATTACTGCAAGCAGTCAAAAGAGCTTACAGGGGGACTTCCACTCTTATACTCCTAACACAAAGACATACTCACCTCTCAATGCGCACATTTGGTTTCGGTTTTACGGGAGGTGTCAAGTACAGACTTTTAATTCCAGCATTTACAGTTTCAGAACATTCCCCAGGCCTGGCAGCAAAGGCCCTTAACCTACTTGTAAGAAGGAAAAGCTGTTAAGAGTCACATATTCACAAAATGAAGAAATACACATACTGTGCACACCTAGACACATTTCAGCCAAGGCAGGATGCAGGGAATACATCACATGGCAATCATTATTACTTGAACAATTACGCCCAAGTTAAAGATTCAGATTTAAACTCACAGCTGTCAATCCTGTGATTGAGCTCTCACAGCAGGCAAAGGGAATAGTGTTCCCCCAAATCAGTTTTAATCCAGCAGAGATCTATTACCCTTACACAGTAGCACCACTGCTTGGCCACCACAACCAAGCTCCACTGAGGCCCCTGCAGCAAGTCAAACTCACTGATTAATCTTCTGTTTCACAACATTACTTCAGAGACATTTTTGAGCCACCCAACTTTGCTAAGCTATTAAAACATACCAGATAAAAACAATACCTTGAAACTGCCTCAGAAACTGTTGTGGTTCAAAAAATTTGTACACTTTCATACTATACTATGCTGTTTACTTGCATAAACAGCAAGAAAGGAGATTTAAACCATGAAGCAGAGAGCAGCTAGCAAACTCTAAGGGATATCCAGATGTTAGACAGACAAATTACTTGTTGGTAGAATTGCTTTTTTAAAGTTTAGGGCTTGACATGCTTCACTGATTTCAGAGCTAGGGGGAGGTTAACAAAGCTCGGGAAGAAGGATGGCCACTACTAGTGGACACAAAGAATGCAGAATTTACAGGCTACAAGGATACCTGGAACAACTCCCAAGATAAGGAAGAAACTATTAAAGCCCACTCAGCAACCGTGCTGAAATCAGCTCCAGCTTCCAGAAGTGTGAGATTGTGATCACTGGCCCAAGAAACTCACTGACTCAAAAAAGATAAAGACTGAACATGCAAAGTAATTAGCATGAGAAGCAAGAGAATCATTATCCAATAGAAGATAGAAAACTAATTAATAAGAGAATTATGTAACTTGTAGCCAATGAAAACTAATTCCTTCCTTAGCTAAAATGTATAAAATAGTAAAACATTTTGATAGTTGGCGTGCCAGCTTTGTGGATTTGCCACCCAGCATCCCCTTCTGTGCAGAACTGTAAATATATCAAATATCTCAACCCTGTGTCTGGACTGGCCTCTTGCACACCACAGTGAAAGAACCTATTTTGGCAACATTTCCGCATCACAATTTGGATAGAAAAGAAAGGCACTTTGCATATTTCTAACACAAATTCTTACAATCCAACTGCTCACACATTTTTCCAAGTTTTCTGATAGGAAGGACTTCGTTAGCTGTAATTGCAAACAAATACTATCATTAATCCACAGAGAAATATGGAGACAGTTTCAATCTTAAACCAAATCCTTACACTTCATACCCACTGATGCCACCAAGCAGGCAGAGCTCCCCATTCACTGCATTATTGATGTTTTAAATTGTCATCAGATTTCCAACACCTGGTCAAACCAGCTCTGGGTTCCTAGGCAACCAATCCATATGGGGAAAAATAGCTAATTTTAAACTATATGGCTACTATATACATTTAATGCCTACTTGTTGTGATTTAAGATTGATTTATGCTCAAAGGAAAATAAAATCAAAAGAAATTAACTCTGGTCTACATTGTCAACTGTGCTATGTTAAAAAAAAACCAAACAAACAAAAAAAATCAAACAAAAAAAACCCAAACAAACAAACAAACAAAAAAAAAAACCAATCCAAGACATTTTACTGAGAATTGTTATAAGGTTAACAAAAAGATGACATGCACATTTCAGCTTGGGTGCCAATCACTGATAGACCAACTAAATTAACAACTACAAAAAAGCAGTCTTATAATAAATACAACCTGGAGATCAAACAAGGGTTTTATTCATGTATCATTTCAAGAACTCAGATGCTGAGGCACTAACAAACTGCCATTAAAGGGATTTAGAGACACAAGTTGTGTTCAACAGCAGCAGAGCTATCACTTCTTTATGTTCCAGGGCAACACATCCCAGGCTATTCTGCCCTGAATCATGCTGAAAGCAGAGAGTTTGGGCATACTCTATAGGGACACAACTTCACAGACTCCAGCCACTGGGCTAATTCAGATAAGAAGCTGGATTATGGATTTTAAAACACACTACCTTGGACAAGCATAACCTGCATAGCCTGTATTCAGTTCTTCTTGATCATTTAAACCAGTCCCCCCTCTTCTTCACCCCAGGGAGAAATATCTGAGGAAAAAAACATTTTGCCCACACATGCCTTGAAAACTTTGACGCAACAGCTATTGTTCTTGTAAGCTTCAATTTAAAAAAACCTGCTGAGCTTTTGCATCTTCCAAAACAAAAATATTCTCAAGGTGTGAAGAAACAAACAGCAAACCCAATCCATAAATTACTTTTCAAGTACTGTGTGTGCTAAGATTTTAAATTAGCATTAACAGAATGCTTTTCCATTGCATTGACACAGCTTGGGCAGATAAGCCTAAGATAAAAATCAATGACAACTGTTACACCCCCTCTTTAGAAACTTCTAGAACCACTGAGATGATCTTACTTAAGAGGCACAACATCTTCAATTGCTTTTTCATTAGCTTTCAACTGTGGGGCTTAGTTTTGTACCAGTATTTTCACTTTCACACCCTAAAATACTTGCAATGTGCCCTGGTTTTTTGATGGTCAGCAAACAATTGTCTTTCAAGTAACATTTCAAATAATGTACACAAAGTTTTAAGTAGTGATAAAACCTGTCTCCTCCACCTTAAAGCATACCTGGGAATAAACAAAAATTACAATAATGTTTTTAATGTTTTGACATGGGTTGGCTGGGTTTTGTTCCCTCACCTAATAATTTCAGTCTTTTTAAAAGGTATTACCCTCATCCATTTAAAGGTTTAGAAACAAAAAAAAAAAAAAAAAAAAAAAAAAAAAAAAAAA